>JAGKTI010027040.1:0-11160 GCA_018397915.1 Birgus latro | reverse complement strand
AAGAAAATGTGGGCAAAATAGAAAAATAAGAATTACCAATTAACTGAGAATACAAAAACATGGTTAAGGAAAGAGAGGAGAGTCAAATAAATAGCAATAAAGTGGGACAACATGGGACAAATGCAGGAACGTAAATGAAGACAGGAATGGACTGGCACGGAGGAAATGGAAGGCAATGCAGGTGACATAGGAAAGCTTTGAAAATATTACAAAATTTTAATACATGATCATGGAAATTAAGGGAAAATAAACATGGGGGTGAGCAGAGGGAAAGAAAAGGAGAGAGAAATGAAAGAATGAAGAAGGGAGACAAGAAGGAAATAAGATGAAAATGGAAGAGGCTAAATAAGAGTGAGAAGAATTAGCAAACACTTGACGAGGGACAAGGAAAGGGAGTGTGGAAAATGAGAGAAAGAGAAACAAGAAAGAACACAGGAAAGAAACAGATTTAGACCAATGTGAAATGACAAAGAAGGAAGGACGTAAGAAGGAAGAAGAGAGTGTAGAGACGGAGGGAATGAGAAAACTAAATGATAATGGAAAAAAGAGGAAAAGGAGGAAGAACGAGGAAGAAAGACGCTACACAGATAAGGGATGGAATTAAGGATGAAGGAAAGAATGAGAGGGAAGTTGAGGGAAGGCAGGAACGAGGTAAGGCAGCAAGAAAGGTCGGAGAGGAGGAATAATGGAGGAAGGAGAAGAAAGCAAACAGGAGAAATAGGGAAGGGAAGCAAAAAAACAGGAAAGGAGGATGGAAGAAAGAAAAAGGATAAATGTGTGGGAAAGGAAAGAGAGAGGTGGAGAAATTGTAAACAGAGGAAGGAAATAAGGAAGAGAGACAGAAGGAGACTATGATGAGCAACAGGGAGAGAGGCGTAGGTATGTATGTATGTATGAGAGAGGGAGTCAGTGGTATGACTTGCATCTAAAACATCCAACTTGAGGCATTAGAAATTATTGTGAGCTTCATAACAGAGGCGAGATAAAAATCAGTGGTATATGTGGCTGGTATGGAGTAAGACTCAAACAGGTGAGGGAGTTGATGGTACATGTCAGAGTGGTGGAGTTACCTGCAGTGTGTGGGCGTGGGGGGGTAAGGGCTGATCCTGAAGGCAGTACATGTATATCTGGTCATTTTCTACAGTTATCCTGGAGGACCGGATGCGACCTTGGTCTTCTTGGACGGCAAATACCCGGCCAGCCTCCACCAGCGTCTCCAGAAGGTTCTCAACCTGTGGGCAGTACAAGTATTGTACATTAGTACATGTGTACAGTGTTACTATATGGGACACTGTCAGTATATTCTAATGGACATGGAAGGTGTGAGCAAGATATTCACAGAAGAAATCTGTACATCATGTGAGGTGGTGTGTGGGGTGAAGAGAAGACGAAAGGGGGTTCAGGGAACAGCATGGTGGACTGAAGAGGTGAGAGAGGCTGTGGTACAAAGAAAGAGAGCATATAGTAAGTGGATGAGGAACAGGGGCGTCGAAGAAGTTGAGAGGCAGAGGAGAGAGTTAGTAAGAAGAGTGGATGAGGAATCTGGAAGGAATTTGAGTGTAATATGGATGGAATGTAAGAAAATGTTCTGGCAAGAGGTAAAGAGAGTTAGACAAGGTGCCAAAGAAGTTAGCTGGGGAGTGAAAGATAAAAATGGAGAGAACACTTTAATGAATTGTTGTACATAGAGAACGAAAGTAATGCGAGTGTAAATGGCTGGGGAATGGCTGGGAGATGGAGGGATGTGAGAAGAGAGGAAGAAATCAGTTGGGTGGAAGTTGTGGAAGCAATGAAGAAAGTTAAAATGGGGAAAGCCCCAGGAAGTGATGGAGTGTGTGGTGAAATGCTGAAGTATGGGGGAGAGATAGTAATAGAAAGGATGTGAAAGGTGTGCAGATTGGCCTGAGAGGAAGGTAGTGTCCCGGAGGACTGGAAGTCAAGTATAATTATTCCCCTGTACAAAGAAAAATGAAAGAAAGAAGTGTGTGGTAATCATAGGAGCATTTGCCTTATTAGTGAGATAGGAAAAATATATGGTAGGATACTTATTGACAGAGTTAGGGAAATAACAGAGGAATTAGTTGGAGAAGAAAAGGGAGGTTTTAGGAAGGAAGAGGTTGTGTAGATCAGATATTCATTCTTAGATCTTTAGTGAAAAAGTTTCTAGAGAAGGGAAAGAAGCTGTATGCAGCCTTCATGGATTTGGAGAAAGCATATGACAGGGTGGATAGACAAGGCCTGTGGAAAGTATTAAGAATATACGGAGTAGATGGGAAGTTGTTGAAGGCCGTGAAAAGTATATATGAAGGTGCTAAGGCTGCAGTGCATGTGGATGGTGAACTGAATGAATTTTTTCATTTGAAGGTTGGACTGAAACAAGGATGTGTCACGTCTCCATCATTGTTCAGTTTATATATGGATGGGGTTATAAAAGAGATACAAGGTAGGGCAGTGGATGTTGGAGCGCTCCTAGTGAGAAAGTGCAGTGTTTGGAAACTCCCTGTACTGTTGTTTGCAGATGATACTATGTTGTTAAGTGAAGACGAAGGGGAGCTGCAAGGTTTGGTAGATGAGTTTGGAAGAGTGTGTAAGAAACGGAATAAAAGGTGAATGTAGGGAAAAGTAAAGTGATGGTCTTTGAGAGAAGAGAAGTCAGTGAATATACAGTGAGATTGGATGGGGAGGATATGGAGAATGTGAATGCATTTAAGTACTTGGGTAGTGTGATGCTTAACCCACCGAGTCCCACTGACGTACGATGCACGTCGCTACTTTTTTCTGCGGACAGACCCAACGACGTGCATCGTACGTCATTCAATTGCAAGGCCCATTGTGTGCACATTATTCAACATTCGCGGGTGATTTTTGGTAGGCATATATGGGAGACCTTCCTCTACCTGCTGTCAAGCAGGGATACTGCCTGGCCCCACCTAACCCCCCTCCCCCTCCCCCTCTCCCCCCCACACTGGGCAATTCACCTGTTAGCTGTAACCTGGCCAGTAAAGGTATGTTGGCCAGTAAAGGTATGTTGCCCCACTGTCTCTCCAATGACGAAATTCACGGTGAAAGTGATTCCTGAGGTGGAGGACGGAGATACAAAGAAGCTAGAGGCAGAAACAAACAGAAGTGATGAGGTGCTAATGCCGTAAGGGATGGTGCCATATACTGGGGTTTTGTGTGAGTGAACAATGCTTATAAACACCTATATTATTGTGTGAAAATCAATATAGACTTGTACTACACATAAATTCGTACGAAATAAATAAAATAAATATGTAATTTAAAGTGGCTTGAATTAGTTAATCCTTCCATAGTTCGTTATCTTTAGCCAGGTACCCTGAAAAAGAAGGAAAATGTCAGGTTAAGTGACACCTGTATCAACATTTCTAACTTCAGGATCGGGATTTTTCTGTGAATTTTCGTTGTTTCTCACCAAAATCGAAGGTTTCAGTAAAAAAAAAAAAAAAAAAAGTCGAAANTAGACATAAATTCGTACTAAATAAATAAAATAAATATGTAATTTAAAGTGGCTTGAATTAGTTAACCCTCCCATAGTTCGTTTTCTTTAGCCAGGTACCCTGAAAAAGAAGGAAAATGTCAGGTTAAGTGACACCTGTATCAACATTTCTAACTTCAGGATCGGGATTTTTCTGTGAATTTTCGTTGTTTCTCACCAAAATCGAAGGTTTCAGTAAAAAAAAAAAAAAAAAAGTCGAAAATCGGTTGGGACCTGGGGGTAGGCTGGGTAAAAAACCGGTCAGGACTGGATGGGTTAAGGATGGAAGTTTAGAGGGTGAAGTGCTTGAAAGGGTGCAGCAGGGAAGAAAGGTTGCTGGTTCCTTGAAAGCAGTGATAAGAAACAGAGAAGTGAGCATGGAAGTGAAGCTTGGACCATGTTGAAGGGACAGAAGTCAAGAGTGAGAGCAGTGGAAATGAGTTCTTTGAGTGGAGCCTGTGGAGTCACATGGAGAGACAGACTGACAAATGAGAAAGTGAAGAAGTGCTGTGGAGTGGATGCGGATGTGATAGGAAGTGTTAGGAGAAACACATTAAGGTGGTTTGGCCATGTGGAGAGGATGAAGAGTGAGAGACTGACGAGGAGTGTATGTGAGTGAGGTGGAGGGGGGGAAAGGGACAGGGAGGCCAAGGATGAGATGGAGGGATGGAGTTGAAAGGTATATGAAAGAGAAGGGTGTGAGCTGGGAGCAGGGCAGTGAAATGGGGGGGGACAAAGCGACATGAAGGCAATTTGTTTGTGGCCACCCCTTATGTGACTGAGGCATCTGGCAATAAATAGATAGACAGACAGACATTCTTACATGGAGACAATACTGGTTGGGGTGCAGTGAGTAGGGACAGTAGTGGGTAACGTACTGTTATTTGCTGTGGCATCTTTGTGATGGTGTTGATCCTGTCCATGATGGTGGAGGCCGGGTCTGGGTGTGGTAGAAGGGCGGGGCTGTGTGTGGCATCAGTCTCCACTGGCAGTGTGTCCAGGGCCGTCCTGATGGCCTCATGCACCTGTTCGTACTAACACAAACATTAATGTTGGAGGCTCTGCCAACTATGAGCACATCATAGTTTTTATGTCAGTGTAAGTGTGCTCATGTTACTACAGAAGCCTGGTGGTACAAGTAGAAGGGAGTGGCTGCCTACCTTCATGCTGGTGGTGACAGTGTTGACATCAGGGAACTGTTCTTGACACTTCTGCCTCCAGTCTTCAACCTCCACACTGCATTGGTCAGCATGGTCAATGGCTGTGACGGCCTCCTGTGCTGTGTTGGCATTTTGCAGACACTCCAGTCTGGCCTCCAGCTGCTTCTCTCCTTCCTCTCCTTCTTGCTTCATGGCCACCACTCTGGCATACTCCTCCTCTATCAGCATCACAGCCACGGTGATTTTCTGTGTAAATTCCTCCAGCTTTTTTTTCAGCTGGAGGTTTTGTTCCTTCCAGTGTGCCAACCAGGTCAGGTACTGGTCCAGCTGGGACTGGATGTCTTGGCAGCCAGTAACCTGGCTCCTCACACTGCTCTCCTGCTCCACCAGCAGGGACCGAAGCTTCCTGCTCATCCCACTGGGCCTCTTCTGGATTGTGCCGCCTCTTGTTTTGACTGGCACCTGTTTTTCTGCTGCAGGTTTTACACTTGGCTTCTCACCAGTTGGTCCTGCTGCCTGTGCCGGCTGTACACTCTCAAGTGTTTTAACAACAGCCTCCATTGCATAGTTTACTGGGAAATTATCCAGGGAGGTGGCAGGGTGGCTGGCACAGAAGTCAGGGCTGGTCAGCTGGTTGTCTATGGTCAGTTGTAAGATGCAGGATGAACAAAAGGTGTGGCCACACGGCAGAGTGTGTGGCCGACGCTCACTCTCATCATAGGTGATGCAGCACACACTACACTCCACAAGACTGTCCTGTGCAACAACAATAACACTGATTGCTTACAAGTAGCATATGATGGAGATTGCTGACCTTACAACCTAAAAGCAATAACATGAACTTTATATAACGGACGTCCATAATGTACAAGTGGTGGTCTAATAACAGTAATGTGAACATGCCATAACAGAATATGGTATTGTAGTGTAACATGTACAGTAACTATCTATCTATAGCCCGACGCCCTAATCCCGCAAAGGGTGGCTGCAGACAAAACGCCTCCAAGTCGCTCTGTCACCCACCATTTGCCTACCCTCCCCCCAGCTCACTCCCCCCTCTCTCATATACCTCTCAACTTCATCCCTCCACCTCATCCTCGGTCTTCTTCTCCCTCTCCCTCCCTCCACCCCACCTGCATACACCCTCTTAGCCAGTCTTTCATTCTCCATTCTCTCCACATGTCCAAACCACCTCAGTGAACTTCTCCTAATCTTTTCAACCACATCCACATCCACCCCACAACGTTCCTTCACTTCTTCATTCGTCAACCTGTCCCTCCATGTCACTCCACATGCTCCTTTCAAGTAACTTATTTCCACTGCTCTCACTCTTGACTTGTTACCCTCTAGGAAGGTCCATGCCTTGCTTCCATACGTCAGGGTAGGGATCACGATACTATCATGCAGCAACTTCTTGACTTCCATACTCACCTTCCTATTTCTTATCACTGCTTTCAGTGAACCAAAAACCTTCCATCCCTGCTGTACCCTTTCAAGTATTTCATCCCCAAAATTTCCATCATTACTCATCACACTACCCAAGTAATTGAATGCACTCACATTCTCCATATCCTCACCATCCAACCTTACTGTGCATTCTGTGACTTCACTCCTCTCAAACACCATAACTTTACTCTTGTTTACATTGACTTTCAGATTCCTCTTCTTACGCACTGTCCCAAATTCATTCACCAAACCTTGCAACTCCCATTCAACTTCAATCAACAGTACCGTATCATCAGCAAACAACACCGGAATCTTCCACATCTAGCCCTCATTCATTAGAGCCACCCCCACATCCTCTGCCCTACCTTGCACCTCCTTTACAACCCCATCCATGTATATATTAAACAGCCATGGAGATATCACACAACCCTGTTTCAGTCCCACTTTCAGATCAAAGAACTCACTCAGCTCACCATCCACTCACACAGTAGCCCTAGCTCCTTCGTACATACTCTTCACAGCACTCAACAATTTCCCCTCCACTCCAAATATTCTTAATACCTTCCACATACCTTGCCTATCTATTCTGTCATAAGCTTTCTTCATGTCCATGAAGGCAGCATACACTTTGTTTCCCTTCTCTAGATACTTCTCGCTACACATCTTAGAACAAATATCTGATCCACACACCCTTTTCCCTTCCTAAATCCCCCTTGTTCTTCTCCAACTAACTCCTCTCTTATATGCCTAACCCTATCAATAAGTATTCTACCATATATCTTTCCAGTCACACTAAAAAGGCAAATACCCCAATGGTTACCACATACTTCTCTTTCCCCTTTTCCTTTTTATAAAGGAACAATTATACCTGATTTCCAGTCCTCTGGAACCCTTCCCTCTTCACGAGACAATCTACACACCTTCCATATCCATTCCACAACAATCTCACCCCCATACTTCAGCATATCACCACACACTCCATCAATTTCCGAGGCCTTTCCCATCTTGATCTTCTTCAATGCTTCCACTACTTCCGCCCTACTGATCTCTTCCTCCCTCCTCTCACCTCTTCTCCTACCAGCCATTCCCCAACCACTTATACTCGCACTGCTCTCTCTCTCTACATTCAACAAATTCTCAAAGTCCTTCCATCTCCTCAATTTCTCTCTCTTCTCCACCAGCAATCTATTATTCTCATCTTTCACTCCCCTACTATTTCCCTTTTCACGCTGTCTTACTTTCTTTACCTCCTTCCAAAACAATTTCTTACTCTCCCTCCACCTTACACTCAAATTCCTCCCAAACTCCTCATCCACTTTCTTCTTACTCTCCTTCACCAATCTCTCCACCTATCTTCTCCACCACACATATACCTCTCTGTTCTCTCTCTCATCTTCTCCCCATCCTCTGCTCGCTAGCCATTCACTACATGCCTTCTTCTTTTGTTCCACAGCTCGTTTCACCTCATCATTCCACCATGCTGTCCCTTGCACACCCCTGCATCTCCTCCTCACTCCACAAACCATTTCACATGCTGCACCTATCTCTTCCGTGAAAATCTTACATACATCTTCCACCCCTTCCATCTGCCCTAACTCATACCTTCCAAATCTTTCTTCCACTATGCACTTATACTCTGCCATTTTCTCACTATCTTGTAACTTCTCCACTCTTCTCACAGGAGCTATTTCCTCCTGTCTTCCCCTTGGTCGTTTCACCCACATTCTTTGCAGCCTCACCTTGGCCAGCACTAAGTGATGGTCAGAGATTCCATTCCCCCACCCTCTTCACACTCTTGCATCCAACACTTGTCTTCTCATTCGCTCATCCACACACACGTAATCTATCACTGCCTTCCGTTCTACAAGTTCACCATCCATCCTTCTCAAGACTCTCCATGTATACCTGTGGATCATCTTGTGCCGAAAGTAGGTGTTGGCTATTGCCAACCCCTTACCAGCACAGATGTCCACCAAGGCACTACTATTCCCATCCACCTCAATTGGCACACCCCACTGACCAACCACTCCATCCACTCATACATTCCCAACTTTGCCATTCATGTCTCCAATCAAAAACACTCTCTCGCTCCTCTCAAACTTGTCCATACATGCTTCTACACTTGCCCAAAACTCATCATTCACTCTTGCCACTCGGTCCTCTGTCGGCGCATACACACATACAATTGCCCGAGCTTGTATACCGACTTTCATCCTCACCCATACAATCCTTGCACCCACTGTTCCATACTCTCTTATATTCTCCTTCCACTTCTTGCTTATCATCATACATACTCCCTCACTTGCCCTCTCATTCTCATTAACTCCCGCACATATTCCTAGACCGTATTCCCATTCTCTCACCCTTTCACCTTACCATTTAGTTTCAGTCAATCCACATATATCCACTCTTGGATTCTCAAGCACATGAACAATCTCTCTCTCTTTCACTTCATCATTCACTCCTCTCACCTTTCGTGTACCCACCCTCAGAATGTCCTTTGTCCGTTCCTTAGTCGTCAACGTATGGTCCGTCCTGGTCCGAGGTGCTTTATTCGCTTATTTAGTTCGTTCTTTTTATAGGGTGAGGCACTATACCAACCGTTTTAGTTGCCTCATACGACAAGCAGGGATACTGGGGGAGTATTCTTAAAACCCCCCTACCCCCAGGGGGATACAGTAACACTAATAGTAATATTGAGAGACAGTACGGTTGTGAATAGTGATCTTTTTATCCACAAACTGTATTGTTATGCTACGTATTTGTGGGTCGGTTTCTCGCCCTCAAATACGCAGGCTACAGCGGGTCCCTATTCTAGACCGGGAGGTAACTCCAAAGAGTAGGACTGGACACAAAAACAAGGCAGTAAGTATTACACACATGTATTCCAGATATTTTCCAAAGAACAATAGTACATCACAAATATATTACAACTGGGTTGGTCGGGGGTAGGTTAACTCTGTACACAAATGGAATCTGTCACTATACCAACTGGTAGAAGTATGGTACTATTTACCCAACACTTATGGCACATACAATACATTTATAATTTAAGACACAGGAATGACTTTACTATAATTTCCTAAACCCGTATAGCACTGGACGGCACTGTGTATGAGTTACGTTAACACCTGTGTCACAGGTACCTGGTGGCCGGAAGTCTATCTCAGGTAGTGTTGCCCGTAGTGATCACTGGCAGGGGGGACTGCGATATTTTGGTATATCCCGACTAATGTGTCTGGACACGGGGGTGAGTGGAGATTTAATGCACAAGGGGAGGGAGAGTGTAAATAGCAAGGGAATGGCACAACCGACACAATAGGAATATTCTGTTGGTCACGAAGACTGTCCGAGACATGGGACTCTACCCAAGATATAGGTCACGCCACGTTCTAGGTATTAGGCTCGTCCAATCTTATATTCTGGGTTCCTGATCACTTAGACTCGGGAATACACTGTAGGGGATCACTCGTGATGTATTCATTGATGCACACAAATATCTGGGTCAAAAGAGCACACACATATGTAAAGTCCACTCACTTTGTTACCACTGGTGGGCCCTAGGTTGATTCCTCCCGTAGGGAGGAAAAGGCAGAGTGGCGCGCCCCTGGACAGGGCCCCACACATAGTCGGGGGGCTAGGGGCTCGGCCTGAAGAGAGCCAGAAGATGGGCCTGTCGTCGGGTCTGGGAGAGACTCAGGGAGGCCTCGCCCACAGGTAAGTCGCGCCATGGTGTTCGGAGCAACTCCCGGGGCAACTGGGGACCCAGGACACTGGAACCCGGGGCGGCTGGACTGCGGCAACTGCTAGATGGCGGTGTCGCTGACAGGGTCGCCTCACGGGAACCTCGGGCAGGGGGAGTAGTGGACAGGGCCCGTCGTTGGCTGCGGGGTCTGCAGGGACTCTGCTTCGGTCACTGTTCACCCTGGTGGAGTCGTAGGGAACCAAGACCTTGTGCGAGGCCTTCCCACGTCTCGTATGAAGGGTCCTCTCCAGCTGCAGGTCCTCCTGTAGGAGGGAAGCGGACGGTGGCCTGCTTTACACTTGGCCCGACGTGACTAATGGCCAACGTCGTGGTAGCACAGGGGACATCAGCTTCAGGGTGGCTCGTGGCCTGCTCTGCCTCTGGCCTGACGTGACTTATGGCCGACGTCTGGGTTGCACAGGGGACGACAGCTTCAGTGCGGCTGATGGCCGGCTCTGCCTCTGGCCTAGCGTGACTTATGGCCAACGCCTGGGTTGCACAGGGGACAACAGCTTCCGTGTGGATAATGGCCTGCATTACCTCTGGCCCGACATGACTTATGGCCGACGTCGGAAGGGCACAGGAGGTGGGAGCTCTGGTACGGCTAATGGCCCGTACCGGTGAGCTGGGAACACTAGCAGCAGAGGGACGGACTGTGGCCGATCCTGCCTTGTGCCCAGTACGGCTTATGGCCGGTACTGCAGCGCCACTCTGGGGGGAACGCCTACAGAAGACGGACAACTTATGGCCAGTCCTGCCCGGCAGACACGCGTCCGTGTCGCGGCCCTGTGGCGGGGATGCAACCGGGGAACGGACCGTGGCCAGTTCTGCCCCGGACCTGGTACGACTGTGGTCGATACCGCGGCGTTGCATGGAGTTGTAAACTCCACCCCTTACCTGTTGAGTGGAGCTCCGGCCAGAGACTAGGTGCCGGCGACTGCTACCTTTCCAGGTCACCACCTGGGCGCGAGAGGGGCACCGGGAAGTGACACAGGTACGCCGTTCCTGTTCCCAGCTGCTCTGTGTCAGCGGCGGTCCCCCGGTGGTACTGGGGGGGTTGGGGGTGCTGGTGTCATCTTTTTTTTTTTTTTTTTAATGCAAGGAAGAAGGAACCAAGGGCCATGGGCCCGCATACTGTTCCTTCCAAGAAAAAGTAAAAACAATACAAAAGAGAGCCAAATTCAAGATCCATTCATTTCGAGATGCCTGGACACACTATGTTTGAAAGATTGGAGATCATAGGAAGCAAGGAATACAGACAGAGGGAGGCAGTTCCAGAGTTGACCAGTTGCATAAATGAAGGACTGGGAGTA
>JAGKTI010027039.1:0-13383 GCA_018397915.1 Birgus latro | reverse complement strand
GGATTTGTCTTGGAAAGAACATATTACATCTCTTGTGAAATCTGCTTCCAAGAGATTAGGTGTGCTAAGCCGATTCCGTACTTTCTTTACCCCTGCACAGTTGTTGACCTTGTACACGGGTTTTATTCGCCCGTGTATGGAGTACAACTCTCATGTGTGGGGAGGCTCCCCACATGCAGCTCTTCTCAATAGGGTGGAGTCTAAGGCTTTTTGTCTCATTAACTCTCCTCCTGTTACTGATTCCTTTCAACCTTTGTCTCTTCGCCGCACTGTTGCATCTTTATCTCTCTTCTATCGCTACTTCAATGGTCACTGTTCCTCTGAACTGTCTGCTTGCATCCCTCCACCTCTACGACGGGCACGTAGTACCCGTCTAGCAACAAACTCTCATCCCTTTTCTGTCCAACTCTCTAATGCAAGAGTTAACCGTTACTCCCAGTCCTTCATTTATGCAACTGGTCAACTCTGGAACTGTCTTCCTCTGTCTGTATTTCCTACTTCCTATGATCTCCAGTCTTTCAAACGCAGTGTGTCCAGGCATCTCGAATTGAACGGATCTTGAATTTGGCTCTCTTTTGTACTGTTTTTGCTTTTTCTTGGAAGGAACAGTATGCAGGCCTGTGGCCTTTGGTTCCTTCTTCCTTGCATAAAAAAAAAAAAAAAAAAAAAAAAAAACATGCAGGAAGGTAAGGTGATGGGACATGCAGTATTGAGACGCGTCCGGGCAACTGACAACCAGGCAGGCAGCTGGCAGCTCACCAAGCAGGGGTGGGCGAGGGCAGGGAGACGAGAAGGGAGACAAGCAGGGGTGAGGGAGGCTGGGGGGGGGGGGAATGGAGTGAGATAAGCTGGGGTGGGGGAGGGAGTGAAGTGGGGGTGGGGTAGGATGGGCAGACAGGGAGGGAGACAAGCAGGGATGGAGACAAGTGGGAGTGGGGGAGGGTGGGGGAATGGGAGGGGAGACAAGCAGGGGTGGGGGAGGGAAGGACAGGGAGGGAGACAAGAAAGTCAAACTGCCCTGCTATCCCCCCCCAACCTTTCACTCACTCTCACTCAACATACACCTTAAACACCCTGGACCACAAGGCATACAAGCACTCACCAACATATCAAACTACAGCTACTCACACAACATAATACCCAGCATCTGAAGCAAGACATTATCATCACTATCCCCAAACCTAACAAAGACCCCACATTACCTACCTCACACTGCCCCATCACACTCTTCTGCACCCCCTCCAAAGTCACTGAATGACTGGTACTACAACTAGTTACACCTCACACCCCCCTAGCCCCATCACAACATGGTTTTAGGCCACTACACGCCACAAACTCTCTTCTTACAGAGAATTTTTGATGGCATGAATTCAGCTAGGCCACTACACAGAACACTCCTTGTCACACTAGACATTAGTAAAGCTTTAATTCCATCTCCCGTCACAACCTAACAAACAAAATATTCAACACAAACATGCACAATAACACAAAAAGATAGCTGGCATACTATTTAGCAGGCAGATGTGCACACGTAACATTTGCCGGTCAGTCTTCGAACATCAGAAACTTCACAAATGGCATCCCTCAAGGATCTGTTTTGTCCCCTACACTCTTTAACCTATACATGCATGACATACCCACACCCCACACACCACAGATACACACTGCTTCCTATGCAGATGAAATAACACTTACACATACACACCAAAATGCAAACACAGCCACACACATCCTCCAACCTTACCCCAACACACTACACGAATGGTTCATCATAAACAGCATCAAAATAGCCCTAGCCAAATCTACAGTGACCCTTCTCACAAACTGGACAGCAGAACACAGTCACATTCCACACCTCATCATAAACAATACTCCCCTACCATACATAGTGCTGCAGTCCAGCCCATGAAAATTAGGTCGACCCCAACCGGAAGTAGAACCAGCTGAAACTGGTATCATTTTATTCCTCTGGATGTCTAGTATTCAGAAAAGGATGTTGCTGCAATTGTATACAACATGCGCACACCCATGAAACATTGCCATTTTCATTTACTGCCACATACAGAGAAATGAGCAGAGTTAAACCCAACCAACATTCATTATTTTGATTTATTTGGTGCAACAAACACTAGGCAGCACATTCAGTGGGTTTTACTATTAATCTATGGGTTGGAGAGCAAAAAAAAAATGTGATTTGTAGGATCAAGCAAATTATTCCAAGTCCTACCTCTAATGGATTTTGGATCAGTGTCAGATCAATTCTGTTCCTTTTCTTCCGTACTTAGTGATGCAAAACTGACACTGGGAGAGGCAAAATTTATGTAATGTGGGATGTTGTCCCTGGTTTGCGACAGTGCCCATAATTGGTACCTGTGTCTACATGTCAGTCTCATGCTCATCCTGTTCTGCTGGTGTTTTTTTTATTTTGACACTCTGTGCATGAACAAGCATCAATACCTGAATCAAGTCCAGCAAGCTGACAAGGACACTTCCTTCCACTAGAAAAATCCTTATCTTTGCTGTACAAGTGAGTGAGGTCTTGCACCTCGACTGGAGCTGGTGGCTTTGAGAACATGGTTGGCGTGATGCCTTTATCATCACAAGCACTCCAGCCATGACCAACTGGTTCAGTTTCCTCCTGGTTAGCAATGTGACTCCTTGTCTGCTACCTAGCACGTACAACATACTGTCTGAATGCATCTTCCGTGGGCGGAAGCATTGATGCTGCTTTGTCAGTCGCTGTTGCCATAAGGTAGCACATCTCGTCTAGAGTATGGACATCTTTTCTCGTGTTTCCATACAATAGCAATGCAAACACCTGTGCAACATTCCCATCATTTTCATGAAATGTTGTCAAGTCTGCGAGAATGTCAATGTTTTTGACAAGTGTGGAGTAGACAGTATTCTTGCCAATCCTGTTCATTGAACTTGTCGTATCACATCCTGTCAAGCCGTGAGCAGCAGGGAGGCTACCACAGACTGTTGGACCAAGATGGTCCACTATTTCATGAACTGGGATGTACCACTCCTTGCCAGAATGTCCAGTATACATGAATACTTGGTCAGTTAGCTGTCCTCTGCTTTGGCAGTACACGAGAAGGACCAAGACATCAGTATCATCGCAGCGGATAATAAGACGACCATTGCCCTGGGAAAGACTGCATGCATGGAGTATCATCCTAGTGTCTGCTTCCTCTTGGATGGAGTAGAGGCTTTCCAAGGATGTCACGCCTGTTGAGGTCACAGCCTTCACAAGTTTTGCATCAGTAAATCCCCCTGCCAGAATGATACATTTCTCATGTGGGATATATTCCCTTGCATGATCTACAATGTATTCACTAATATAGGTGGCAAGACATGCCTTGTTGCTGGCCACTTTCAGAAACTTGTGATAGCTTGGGACATGTCTGTTTTCCTGGATTTGGTACGTAGGTAATTCTGAAACAGAGGTTCCTTGGCGTTGCCTCTCTGCTGTTTTGGTGTATGATGGATGATCATAGCAGTCAAAGACAATGGTGACAGAGCTCAGATCCAAGGAAGGATTCGTCAGCAGCCATACTGTATGTTTTTGCACAACATCCACCAAATCTTGAATGTACTGAAGTGGTTTTCATTTAGTGATTGGAACACGGCCATTCCATCGATGATATGGGCAGATGACGTTGAATCGGGACTGTGTGGGAGTGATAGCAGAATCTTGGAACAGTTGGACTCCAGTTTCTGAACAAGGTCAGCTTTGTTGGTCTTCCTCATGTCTCCATCGTCATGGAAGAGGGCTGGTGGCACGGCTGCGAGTTCGTGGCTAAGGACATATTTCGAGTCAACCTCACGACTCCGTGCCATTCCCAAAAGCCGTACCTCTGTGTCAATGATCAATTTCCTATCTTTGACATTAGGTAGTGCCTTCTTCATGTCCAGAAAGGCCATCACTGTTGTTTTCTTCATTGGATCCCAGAAGCTTTTCATGGGGTCCTCTGCAAGTCTTTCGCTAATGAATTCCTTGGCAATATCTTTCCCCCTTTGTGGGATTCACTTCAACGACTTCTCAACTTTCAGACTAGCCACCTGGCCTGTGGTGATGTTGATCAATTCTTGTGGAACCTCATCAAGGTTAATGGGATCTTGGCACTGAGTGGAAAGATATTCTTTCATTTCCTGGACATCTTCTCTGTCCCTCTGAAGATGGCTCTCTCAAAGCTCTTCATGAAGACTCCCTCTTTTCCCTGTAGAGATGCAGACTTCCTTGAATGCCTCTGCATATTCCCCTGTGATGTGCCTGGTCATCATCCATCTCAGAAGGGCACTTTTGAGCAGGATGAAGCCAATGACACCCCCCTGGCTTTTGGCCACACGGTTTATGCTTTACTCGAGAGCTTGGTCTGTTGGGACTGAACTGAAGGATCGATTTTGTGACCTGCAAACAACAAATCCACCCTCCATCATGTGCTGATACATCACTGGCTGTTTCTGCTCTAGCTCTTCCATTTCTGCAACGTACAATGGTGTGTACCTGGCGTAGTTTTGACACCCAGCAAGTACAAAATATGGCACAGTTTCCATGGCATGTTAAAATCAAATTAATGAATGAGGACTGACCAAGTGGTATGTGTTATATTCGAAGAGTATGTTACCTTTTGACCCACTGAGACCTTCATTACCAATTAGATGTTAACAAATCATACATAACCTTGTAGAACCAACTATGACCAATATTTTGAGTGGTCATTTGTAATTATAGGCCAACTGGTTGGAAAATAACAATGATTTCAATTCATCCTACCCCTCACAGTGGATCCAAAATATTTTCATGGATGCCTGCAATGCAGGAACTAATTTGGCATGTTGTACACAACTGTTGCAACTAAAACATCCTTTTCTGAAAACTAGACATCCAGAGGAATAAAATGATACCATTTTCAGCTGGTTCTACCTGTGGTTGGGGTATCTCCTAAAATAGAGGCCTTTTTTGGTCTTGGTCGCTACTCTAACACAAACACACACAAAATCCTTGGTGTAACATACAACACATCAATGTCATTTAAAAAACACATCACAAGTATCAGAAATAAATTAACACCAAGACTCAGTGCCTTGAGGTCACTTGCCTATACAACATTTGGACACAACAAAGAAACCACAACCACAGTATACAAACAATATGTTCAGTGATGAATTGTGCAAGCCCTGCTTGGGCTCCTAACCTCACTAAAACACACTATAACACTCTTCGGACCATAAAAAACAAGGCCCCCCAAAATAATCACAGGCTGCACAGCTACTACACTGACAGACCACCTACACAAAGAAACCAAAGTCTTCAAAGTCTAGGATCATCTATACATGAGAGGCACCCAAATTCTCTCTGCAGCCTCCACAAACCCACAACATCCACTACACTACATGGCAGCACATCCACACACACCAAGGAACATCAAAACGACACCCAGCACATGATATCAAACACAAATACTGTCATCTCTCCCCCCCCACCCGCCTCAGACCAGCTTCCAGAAGCATATTCATAGTCAAATAACTTGCCATTCCATTCAGTCACTTAAAGACAACACACAGCTGCGTGCACGGCCTCCTGATATCCATCCATCAGAATCTTATCTCCCTCGTGAGGACAGGGTCCACCTGGCCAGGCTGAGATGTGGGCATCATCCAGCCCTCTTAGGTTATCAGAAGAGGCTGGATGACTCCATCACTGACGCCTGTCCAGGATGTAACACAGCACCCCATACTATTAAGCACATCATGGAAGACTGCACTGTACACAATCATCTACACCAACAACACAACATACACTCCTCGAGCGGTCTGTGGGAAAGCCCGGTCTTGGCCATGGCCTTCCTTAGGGACTCGGGGCTGTTTGGCCAAACTGTCTAGGGAACAACTACTACTACTTAGTACTACTACTCACTCACTCACTCTCACTTGCTCATTCACTCTCTCACTCACACACACACACACACACACAAGGAAGACAAGCAGGGGTGTGGGAGGGTGAAGGGATGGGGAGGGAGCAAACCAGGGCTAGGGGAGGGAGACATGCCTGGCAGTGCTGAGTGTGGCAAGGGATGGAGGAGGGACTTGGGGAGTGTGAGGCAGAAGAGAGGGGATAGAGGGAGGGCCAGGAGAGCCTCATGTACCACCACATACGCATTCAGATGCGCTCGTTTCAAGCTAGGGAGGGGTTGAGTGTTCGGACTAATGAATCGACGGTCTTTTGGATTGTGGGAATGTTCTCCCATTTCTTTTGTTCAGTCTACCAAATCATCGGTTAGTGATGCGGCGGCTCTTGGGATATAACTGTATATTCATTTTCCACAAACTCAGCCTAACATTCGGCCATTTTGCAGTTCATTGCACCTCCTTGTCATATCACTTCTTCATACAGTACAGTATTACATGTACATATAATCCCTCAACTGTCCGATTTAACTGAGCCATCGATACGTCCGCATACAGATGATGCCCGGATACGGAGCAATATCCTTCCTACCTATACCCTACCCATACCCAACCTATATGCACAGTACCCCTCCCAACTGTGGCAGTGTTCTTCGGTCTTTCAGCTATTTAGACATCAAATCACACATACGAATATCCAATATAAAGCTAGACACTAAGAAAACAATGTATAAAAAACAAAAATCCACAAATACCCTACCTATATGTACAATAGCCCTCCTAACTGTGGCAGTGTTCTTCAGTCTTTCAGTTATTTAGACATCAAAACACACATGGGAATATCCAATATAATGCTAAACACTAAAAGCATAAACAATAAAAGTAAAAAAAAAATCCACAATACTTACCACCAAGTGAATGGCGGACAGGTGTCATAACCCGTTGCCTCCCCCCCCCACTGGTATACACTAACAAATGTCTTAACACTAAGAAAAAGCATAAATAATAAAAAAAATAAAAAATCCACAATACTTACCATCCAGTCAATGGCGGACAGGCATCATAACCCGTTACCTCCCCCCTGGCTGGTGTACATTAACAAATGTCAAACAACTCCTCCTCCATCAGCCGAACTGGGTGATAAGTGAGGATGTGTGGCGTAGTACCAGAAGCCTGTTCATCTCAGTAAACTCTTAAGACAGCCACAAACTCATGTCTAATGGCGACTCAACAACTGTCGCTGTGCTTGGTTGTGGGTCCGAGAGTGAAGACTGAGGATGAGGTGATGGTGGTGGGAAGAATGGGCCCGCATGCGTCGGGGTGGCAGGCTTGACAGAGGAGTTGATCCTGATCTGACGATAATGCGACGATTCTGACAGAGGATGAGAGCGTCCCTGACTGCCTGCAGATCCATCACCAGCTTCAGTGGCACCAACTCACTGCCACAGTGTGGGTGCTCAGCATATTCGAGCACCTGCTCAATGCCGGCACGTACCGAACCAAGAGAATGAAGTGATGGAGTGGCGGGGCGGTCAGAGTCTGGGTCCTTGTCTTCATTCTTGTCACTGTCCACTGTCCCGCAGGGACAGCAGCGGTGATCTGATCATGCAACGTCTGATAACCAGGATCACCACCGTCGTCAACCAACCACTCCCTCACATCGCTGAAATCCACATCCTTGCCTGCCATATGTATATGAAGGTGGAAATCGTCCATGTTAAATCCTTTAAGGTCATGCGAGGCCTCGTATCCCTGAAGGAGACAAGACCAGCCACATTCCAGGGTTTTGACAAAGACTTCCTTCCAAGCATTCGCCCACTTGAACACTGCAGGCTTGGTGTTGTAACACCGAAGATTTTCCAACGTCCGCTCCCCATGTCTGTTGACTCCAGCATCCTCCTCTAGCACCACCATCACCTCATCCTGGAACTTCCAATGGTATAGTCTCTTCGCTGCCACGACAACACCTTGGTCCGTTGGTTGAATGAGAGCAGTCGTATTTTGTGACAGAAACAAGCACGTGATACAATCGTTATCAGCAACCAAATTCTTCTTGGACGGATGTGCATGGGCATTGTCGAGGATCAGGCGCACCTTCACCTGGTGATGAGGGATACCAAGTTCCTCAGTCTGATAACGGATAACCATGTCTGTGGAACCAATCTCTGAAGATCTTACAGGTAAACCAGGCCTTCACAGAATGGTACCACACAACAGGCAGGTTATCCATCAATTCATGGAGACAACGTGGCTGTTTTGCATGTCCAACAGTAACTCGCTAGAGGCGGTGCATCCCGTTAGCATTTGTGCAACACAAAACAGAAACACAATGCTTGGACAACTTCCGACCAGGCTCTTCTCCCTCTCTTCTGCCAGGGTGTTGGTGGGCAAGGAATGGTAGATAAGAGGCCAGTTTCATTAGCAATGTACACTTGACCGAGAGCAAGGCCCTCATTCTTGATCAGGCGCTGTATTTTTTTGAAAAACGGGTCAACATCCTCTGCTGTTGCGTCCAGTGCCTTGCCATGTGTATTACGGCCAGTTAGTCCATGTCAAAGTCTGAACTGGAAGAGCCAATCTTCAGATGCCTTGAAGTTCCGCTCGTTGTGCAGGTGTGCAAACTTCTCGGCTGCCGCCTATAACTCGGTCCCACGTTCAAGCATGCCGGCATCCCGGTGTTGGCAGAACCAAACCAAAGTCGACTGGTTGATGGCAGCGTGGTGGGGCTGAGACATCACCTTCCTGTTGCCCTTCCGAGTGGCATCGCTGCAGTCCTGTCTGTACTGAGTAAGCTTGTCCTGTGATTTCGTTATACAGTATCAAACACGGTTGAACAGACCAGATCATATTCCCATAGACTGCGTGAAGTGATCCAGCCTGCGTAAACCTTGCTCAATATCTCCCATTTCTTCTCCAGAGTCAAAACCTTCCTCTTTCATTTTTCGGGTTGTGGTGGGGCCATCATTACACACACAAGAATGCCACAGAGGAAAATCAAGGCCTGAAGAAGGTAGGGAACCACCACAAAGGCAAGAATGGAAGCTGCCATTATTAAATCTTGGCCAAGAACATTCACACTTGTGAGAGATGAAGGTAGGAACTGAGGTGTGGTTCCGCCATGTGAACATGGTGCTGCCATGTCTCTACCAACGCTTGTCTATGAGCACACAAGCAAAAAGCACCAGACTGACATATGAATGCAAGTGTCAATTTTGCTCAGCCTGGCAAATGTTCCTACGTGGCAGCAACACTGGACCCCCGTACATCATGGCCTCAGCAAGGGTCTGGGTAATCCAGCCGGCCAGGCAACTCTGACCATGTGGTAGGGGGCAGACGGTCGCACATGCCTGGGAGCGTCCGAGTGACCTGAGTGGCTGGGGGACTTTTACTGTTGGGCAAGGAGGCAGATGGTCATTTTTGCTCTGCTTGTGGGTTACAGTCTGTATTACTTGCACGTGGCTGGTAGCGTCTGAGTGATCCGGGCGGCTGGAAGACTTTGACCATTCGGTGACGAGGCGGACAGCCATTTTTGCTCTGCTTGTGGGTTAAGGTCTATTACCTGCACTTGGCCATGAAGGCAAGTCGGCTGCCCAGCTGACTTTTAAAATTTGTTGGCTGCCCAACCGGCGATGTCAGAAATTTTTATGTCCTGATACAGACAAGGAAATCTGGGCACAGAAATAACAGAGCCAAGGCTCAATTTCTAGATACGGAGCATGTCTGGATACAGAGCGTCCAGAAAATCGGGGGTACTTCTTCACGACTAATACAAAACTGCTAAAGTCTGTTATCACAACTCAGCAATCATGATGGGGAGAGAGCAACTTCAGGCCAGGCTGGAATACAATGAGTAGGAAACACATGTATTGCAACCTAATGAGTCCCAAAAATTGTTCATCATAGCCAATGGAAGTTCAATGGCTTCTGTAGTTCGTTCGTTTGATTTTTGAAGGTGTTGGCCTTGGTCACCTAATGGCAGCTCTCCATGATGCTCAGTCTCTGGCAGCTTCCCTATCCAGTCCCTTATCCTTGAGATCACACTCAATGACCTCATCCCAGGTCTTTTTCAGTCTACCTCTCACAACCCTACCCCTAACATTAACACTTCTCATTTTCTGCACCCAATTATTACCCTCATTGTCTCCACATGCCCAAACCATTTCAATCTACCTCTCTTCATTACAATACCAATACACTCTAGTCTCATCCTACCCCTCAACTCTTCCATCATAAACCTAGCCCCCCCAGGCCTCACACGAGTTATATCGAAAATGCTCAAAACTACTTCAATTTAAGTTTTGTGGGAGGATAATTCTAGTCATAGTGAACTTCACTTGATCAGTAAAATGAAGATTTTGGTAAATCATAATTTAGGCCATAAAAAAATGCACTAAACACTGATACTTTAGAGTTAAATTTTACACCAGAATACATATCCCTGTTTTTAAATTTTGCCACTTTTTGTGTGATGCTGCACCTTAATGGCCAAGTTTTCATTTGCTAATGTATAGGAAGTGAAGTTTCATTTGTAATACCTTGCAACATTTTACATATGCAGAAGCAATTTTTAGAAGCCATATAATGTTTAGTGACTGAAAAATCTTGTGAAAAAAATAAAACTCGATGATTTTGAAAATTTTCATTTATTACCCTTTAACTTTAGGTACTGTATGTATACAGAATATATTGTAACAGAAAACATAGATACCAGACTGGACATACTAAATCTTATTGTATTCATGTGGTCACTATGGAATAAATAGAGAGCAGAGGAATTATTACATTAAAGCAAAAGAAATAATTTCAAAATGTATGTATTGCCCCTGTAAAATTATTGAGTAGTGCAGGTGGGACACAACAGATTCTTACAACAGGTGGCATTACGAGAGGTGGAATACAAGGTCTGTCCAAAAAGAAACCAAACTTTTTAAATAGCTTACCAACTAGCTGGCATAGCATGATCATGAAAGGAGCATTGTGTAGCGGTGAATTTGAGTTTTAGTCTAAAATTAGTTGCATCCGTCATGTCACTTCATCTCTGAGGTACGCGCACTTAAGTGAACGTGTGTTTAGTGCACTTGGCAATTTATTGCAAGCTGAACAATGAAAGACCTTGAAGAGCAACGTGTTTGCCTGAAATTCTGTTTATAATTCAGAAAAACTTTCATGAAGACTTTCAAATGTTGCAACAGGGTCATGGGAAGAATTGTTACAAGTGGTTCCAGTGGTTTAAACTAGAAAGAACATCTACCAAAGACTATCACAAATCTGGATGGCCTTCCACGTTAACAAACCGTGTTCACGTTCTAAAACTGCAAGCTATGACCCGCGTAAATCGTCGCCTGACTGTCCGTGACGTTTCTAAAGAAGTAGGTACTTATCTGTAAAAGTCTGCAACACACAATTTTAAACTGAAGATGCATTGTGTTGCCACGAAACTTGTGCCACGTCTGCTATAAGCAGAAAGAGAACCGTGTCACAATCAGTAAGGAGCTGTTTGATTGTTCAAATGCAGGTGAAACTTTCTGAAAAATGTCATAACAGGTGATGAAATGTAGGTGTATGGCTACAATGTTGAAACAAAATAGAATTTGTCACAGTGGGTTGGAACATTGTCACTGTGACCAAAAAAACCACATCAGAGTCGCTCAAATGTAAAGGTGATGTTGATCGTCTTTTTTATTGGAAGGACGTCCATTGTCGTGACTTTGTTCCAGATTATCAGTCAGTCAACAGAGAGTTTTACTTGATCATCCTGAAGCATTTACGGGATGCAGTGCCTGCCAAGGAAGAGGTATGAGACATAGACAAACGAAGCCTGGATGCTGCACCACGGCAATGCACCAGCTCACGCATTACTCATCAGTGACTTTTTGGTGAAGCACGAGATGACTGTCATCCCCCAGCCGCCCTACTCTCCGAATCTGACCCCTGCAGACTCCCCCCCCCCCCAAAGATTAAATCCACCCTGACAGGTCGCCGACATCAGACAATGGAAAAAAAAAATGGAAGAAAATTTGCCTGGTGCACCAGACCTATGATCACTCAAGCACATGTACCTTGATGATTAAGTGACATGGTGTGATGTGGCTAGAGTTGGACTAAAGCACAAAGTCACCACTACACAGCGCTCCCCTCGTGATAACACTATGCTGGCTACTTGGTTTGCTATTTAAAAAGTTCGATTTCTTTTTGGACAGACCTCGTATTATTAAATTTCTGGCAGCCTGGCATGGGATGAAATTTTTTTCATATAACCAATGGGAGCTGTTCCATCTTCCATGACGAGTCTTAGGTTTCCATGCCCCCCAGTTAGGTTAGAAATCTTTTGGTCTTCTCGATGGTTGTGATTTATGCATTTTTTGGCTTCATTTCCATCAGAGAAGACCAATCTCCTGCAGCTCCCTCCCCTCTTGGCAGGAAAAAAAAAAAAAAAAAAGGAATCCAACATTATTAATGGGGAAGGGAGAAGCCTACCTCAGTGGCAAAAAATTTCAAACAGAAATGACAACAAAAATCACACAAAGCATTAAAAAAAAAAAAAAAGTCAAAATGCATTAAGCACCAGGTGAAAAAATTTACTGCATTACTGTATTTCATTCAAGTACCCAAAAATATCGACAAGGAAATCGGCCTCAAGCTAAATAAATTGTAACTTATTAATCTCATTTCAGCCCACAATCGATCTGGTTACTTTAGGAGTGTTCAACTGTCAGAGATTACTGTTGTAAGTATCTGTTCCATGACATCTGTTGGAAATCAACAGTAACGGGGATGAAACATTTTGGTCAATTTGCCCATTTGGACATTCATGGATTTGAATTATGATTAGCTATGTTTTTTCTGGTGTCTTCTGTTGTGAAATGATCAAATTTTACCTTCAAATCTTTTGCAACAGTTTAGAAGTTATGTCCTCCCCCTCTTTCTCTGAGAATAACAGGAGTCGTTTGGTGGGGGAATCGGGGGTTTTTGGTAAGGGAACACAACTTAAAAGGATTAATTTCCCATGAAATGATGGGGGAAACAGATCAAATCACATAAAAACACAGTTTAAAGCAAAGTTTGACTGGTTGAGAACAGACGGGACCCCACAAGTGTAGCTCATTTCCTGTATGTCACTACTGGGTTCGTTCGTTTGTTCATTTTTTAAGGCTCCAACATGCTTGAATGCGTCGGCCTTGGTGGCTCTCCATGCTGCTCATCTCTGGCAGCTTCCCTATTCAGTCCCTTATCCCTGAGGTCACACTCAATGACCTCATCCCAGGTCTTTTTTCGGTCTACTTCCCGCAACCCTACTCCTAACATTAACACGTCTCACTTTCTGCACCCAGTTATCATACCCCATCCTCTCTACATGCCCAAACCATCTCAATCTATTTCTCCTCATCACAACACCGATACACTCCAGCCCCAGCCTACCCCTCAACTCTTCCATCGTTAACCTAGCCCCCCCAGGCCTCGCACTCAGCA
>JAGKTI010027038.1:0-13383 GCA_018397915.1 Birgus latro | reverse complement strand
TTTAGGTTAGGTTAGGTTAGGGTCATGAATGACCAGTGCTGGAGCTTCAGGGCCACTATCCGGACAAGACCACTTTCCGGTCATGCCTTTGGCTCATTACGTCGGATACTGGGAAGATGACTTCTTATTTTGGGGACAGATAATTGCCCTTTGGTAAAACCCAGTGGCCATTGAGGAACTGCATTCTAAGGCAGTGGTTTTCAGTCTTTTTTGCCCACCAGAAAAATGATTAAGTATTTTTACCGCATACCTACCCCTTTTTTATTTAAAATGATAAAGTTAAAGGGTTTTGTGTGTGTGTATTTACCTATTTGTAGTATACAGGAATTGAGCTAAGCTCGTGTTGTCCCGTCTCCATATCTACATTCATCTAATCTAGTTTTAAATACATGAATGTTTTTCGCCTGCACCACCTCTTCGTCTAAGTCATTCCAAATACTTATGCTTCTATTCGGGAAACTGAACTTTTTGAGATCATTAAGACATCTACTTTTCCTCAACTTGAAGCCATGACCTCTTGTTCTTCCATCATCCAACACAAAAAGATCCTCTCTATCCACCCTTTCCAATTCTCTTACATTTCTAAATATCGTGATCAAGTCACCTCTTTCCCTTCTCTCGTGCAATGTTGGTAACTTCAGTTTTTCCAATCTCTCCTCGTAGGTGAGTTCCCTTAAACACGGTATCATCTTCGTTGCCATCCGTTGGACCCTTTCTAGTTTATCAATATGCTTCTTCAAATGAGGTGACCATACCACCGCCGCATACTCTAGTCTTGGTCTTATCATGGTCACTATCAACTCCCTCAACATATCTTCATCCATATAATTAAAAGCCACTCTCATGTTGGTCAGTAATCCATAAGTTCCCCCAATAATTTTGTTTATATGCTTTTCTGGTGACAAGTCATCCCGAATAATCACTCCCAAATCTTTCTCATCCTTACTTTTACTAATCATCTCATTGCCCATTTTATATGTCCAGTGTGGTCTTCTTTCACTTATACCCATTTCTAATACATGACACTTCTTGGCATTAAAGTCCATTTTCCAAGACTGGCTCCAGCTGTGTATTTTGTCCAAGTCCTCTTGCAGTTCTTTACAACTATCAATACATTTAATATGTTTCATAATTTTAGCATCATCTGCAAACATACTCATGTAACTATTCAAACACTCTGGCAAATCATTTACATATATCAGAAACATTACTGGGGCTATGACAGAGCCCTGGGGTACTCCACTAGTCACATTTCTCCATTGTGATACCTTGTCTCTTATTACTGTTCTCATCTGCCTTCCTATCAAATAATCTCCTATCCACTTTAATAGTTTCCCATGCACCCCTCCAAATGTCCTCAACTTCCACAGTAGTCTCTTATAGGGTACCCTGTCAAATGCTTTCTTAAGATCCAGATAGACACAGTCTGCCCATCCCTCTCTCTCCTGTATGACATCTGTTACCCTACTGTAGAAACTTAGTAGGTTAGTAATACATGATCTTCCTTCCCTAAAACCAAACTGTCTTGGTGTTATCACTTCATTTTCTTCTAAATACTTTATCCATCTTTTTCTAATAACTTTCTCACAGATTTTACAAACAATACTAGTAAGTGACACAGGTCTATAATTAAGTGGATCCTCCCTATCTCCTCCCTTAAAGATTGGCACAATACTTGCTCTTTTCCAATCTTTAGATAACTGTTCATTTTCAAGCGAGGTTTTGATAATGACATAAACTGGCCACACTAACTGGTCGGCACATTCCTTCAGGATCCATCCAGCCACACCATCTGGTCCCATTGCTTTTCTCACATCCAAATCCTTCATCAGCTGTAGCACCTCATCCATGTCAACTGTAATTTCGGTCATTCTCGTCAGCCTGGGTTCCATTTCAGGCTCCCTAAATTCGTCTTCCAATACATAAACTGACTGTAGCTTGTTGTTCATTATTTCACACAAGTCTTCCTCTCTTTCGTATGTTTCATCTCCATCCCTCAGTCGTATTATACTGTCCTTAACTTTCATTTTGCCATTTACAAACCTATACAATAGTTTCGGCTCTTTTTTACAGTTAGATACAATATCTTTTTCGTATTTCCTTTCCTCTTCTCTCCGTATCCTTACATATTCATTTCTAACCTGCTTGTACTCCTCCCAGGCCCTTTCACTATACCTTCTTCTCACTTTCTTCCATGCTTTTTTTCTTGCCTCTTGTGCCATCCTACATCTGTTGTTAAACCATTCTTTCTTCCTTTCCATAGCTTCAGAAAATTTTGGGACATACTTAGTAACTCCTGTTTTATATACTTCTACCAAAAACTCATATTTCTCATCAACATTTGTGATCATATTCATTTTACTCCATTCTACATTTTGGAAAAAGTTTCTCAGGGAAGCAAAGTCTGCCTTCCCATAGTTGTATCTATTTTCTCTGTGTTTTTCATCTCTTTCTCCTTCCCTCACTCCTACCACATCCATCTCAATTACCAGATGATCACTTTTACCAAAGGGGCAATGGTAGGTTATGTTCCTCACATCATTTGGGTCCTTTGTGAATAATAGGTCAAGCCTGGATGGTTCATCAACACCCCTAATTCTTGTGTTTTCTTTGATCAACTGGGTTAACATGTTTTCCATCATCAATTCCATTAATTTATTTCCCCATGATTCTTCATTGTTCCCAGCATCCATACTTTCCCAATCAACTTCTCTACAGTTAAAATCTCCCATTAATATTATTCTATTTCTTCGTTCAATTAACATTTCTAGCCTAATAATGGATTCACTTATTAACTGTTCGTAATCTTCCTTTGTCCATGCCCTAGTTTTGGGGGGCATATAAAAAACTATTACATCCGTTTTTTCTCCATAATTGTCCTCTATTTCAACTCCCAAAAGTTCAGCCTTAGTATTTTCAATTTCTATATTCTTTACTCTTAGGTCATTATGGGTTAATATCACTATTCCTCCCCCAAATTTGCCTTCTCTGTCCTTCCTCCAAATCTTATAATTATTCCAGCCAAATAATTTTATATCGACATCTCGGGGCAATTTAGTCTCTACTAGGCAAACAATTTCAGGTTTATTTTCATTTAAGTAGTCTCCAATTTCCCCTTTCTTAGATATTAATCCATCTACGTTACTATACATGATGCTCAGATTTGCTGCACTGTTGTCATCTTTACTCGATCTTCTCTTTTTCATATTCATATCCATCCCCTTTGTTTCCTTCACGTCTAGTTCTTCACATACCACTTCCTTGCCTTCATATCCATCACTCTCCAAAAAAAAGTTTTACGTTCTTCCTCTGTCCCCCTGTCATTTTTTTTCCTTTACTTAGTCCTTCAAAGATTTTAAGACTTCTCTTTCTTCTTCATTCAAGTCTTTTCTTACTATAATATTTTCCATTCCTGCCTCTTTACTTAGTTTCCAGGTCACCTTAAGTATGTCATTTACAACACTTTCTGAAGACATCTTAACTCTCATTGGTCTTGCTTCCCCTTTCTTATATGGCCCTATCCTCCTTACTTCCTCAATTTCTTTTTCCCACTTGTTTCCTTCGGGATCGATCTTGTCCAATATTTGCCTCACCTGATTTGAGTCTCTCTCGAGTCTCACAGACCTAACTTTTTCTTCTTCCTCCCTGTTTCCAAATATTATCACACATCTGTTCCTTTCTACTGTTTCTCTCACTATTTTCTCTTTTTTCTTCAATATTTTCACTACATTTTCTTCCATTTTTTTCTTGTTCATTTCCCTTTCTTCCTGAATAATTTCCCTTAAACTGACTACTTCTTTCTGTTCTTCTTCCACATGTGCCCATTTTGCCTTTTGCTCTTCTAACACACTACTTACCTTCTCTGTTTGGTTATTGCTTTCTTCTAGTTTTCTCCGTAATTCAATATTTTCTCGTTTTAAATTCTCGATCTCCTGGTTCGCTGTCTCATTGGCCTGTATCAAACTCTGTATAGTATTTTCGGTCTTTTCAGGCATGTCTCTTGATACTAGATCCTCCACTTTCTTTTCTAGACCACTAATTCTCATAATCAATGTTTTAACCAGGTCCATTACACTTGTTTCACTGTCAAATCCTGGGAATTCCGGTTCTCGAGTGTTTACATGGTCGGCCATCTTTAAGGTCGGTTACAGTACTAAACTGAACAGCTGTTCCCAAAATTCCTATAAAAACATTCATGTATACTTAATGACAACTGTTCTTTACATTTTTGGTAGACTATAATAACTTGCAATACTTAAAATTATTAACAAGACTGGAGACAGGACAATTCCTGAAAACTACTTAGGGTTTGTTGAGGCCGTTTGAAACACGTCTTCTCGCTGAGGCTGCCACTCCGTGTGTGTGTGTGTGTGTTTACCTACTTGCATTTACCTATTTGTAGTATACAGGAATTGAGCTAAGCTCATCCTGTCCTGTCTCCATATCTACATTCATCTAATCTAGTTTTGAATACACAAATGTTTTTCGCCTGCACCACCTCTTCGTTTAAGTCATTCCAAATACAGTACTTATGGCTCTGTTCGGGAAACTGAACCTTTTGAAATCACTAAGACATCTACTTTTCTTCAGGTTGAAGCCATGACCTCTTGTTCTTCCATCATCCAACACCAAAAGATCCTCTCTATCTACCTTTTCCAATTCTCTTACATTTCTAAACATCGTCATCAAGTCACCTCTTTCCCTTCTCTCGCGCAGTGTTGGTAACTTCAGTTTTTCCAGTCTCTCCTGGTAGGTGAGTTCCCTTAAACATGGTATCGTCCTCGTTGCCATCCGTTGAACCCTTTCTAGTTTATCAATATGCTTCTTCAAATGAGCTGGCCATACTCGAGTTTGGGGAGGCTATGGACATGATTGTGTGTAGCACACATTTTAGGAAAAGAAACAGCCGATTGATTACGTACGAGTCCGGGGGAAATAGTAGTCAGATAAATTATTTTCTGGTCAGGAGGGTTGATAAGAGATTTGTGAGGGATGTTAAAGTTATAGTAAGCGAGGAGTGTGTGCAGCAGCACAAACTGTTGATTTGTGACATGGTGCTTAAGGAATGAGTGATGAGAAGGAGGACATGTACCTAGGAGGAAAATATGGAAGCTGGGAAACCAATCAGTAAGGGATGCCTTTTATAGTGAGATGAGGAGAGTGGTGGCTGAACAGGAAGCCGTAGATAGAGGCGTTAATGAACAGTATAGAGCCCTTAAGAACTACCTCTTGAGAGTTACTGATGCAATATGCGGTTGGACAAGAGGCCCACCAAGACATAACTTGGTGGTGGGATGAGGGTGTAGAAGCTGCAGTTAAGGAGAAAAGAAGGCTTTTCCGGGATTGGAAGAATGGTGGTAACAGGGAGGAGTACTTGGCTGCCAAGCGCAGGGCTAGAAGAGAGGTATACAGGGCGAAGTCTGAGTCACAGAGACTTTTACTTGATAAACTAAATCATGGAGAAGGGAAAAATATGATTTTTAGGGTGGCAAATCGGGTGAAGAGGGATAATCAGGACATTGTAGGTGAGCAGTGTGTGAAGAATGATGATGGAAGGGTAGTGGTGAACAGTGAGGATATTAAAGATGCATGTTGAGAGCATTATAGCCAATTGTTGAATGAGGAGTTTGATTGGGATAGAGAAGGTTTGGAGCCCGCTGATCCAGTGTTTGGCCCTTGGCCTTTGGTTGATGCTGCTACTGTGAGTCAGGCAATAGGCAGGATGCGGGTGGGGAAGGCGGCAGGTGTGTCTGGGTTGACTGCCGAAATGTTGAAGGCCTCAGGAGATATTGGGGTGAGGTTAGTCACTGACCTGACAAATAGGATTATATATGAGTGTGTTGTCCCAGATGATTGGCCCCAGATGATTGGCTGAGGAGTGTAATTGTAAATGTGTAGAAAGGAAAGGGTGATGCCCTGGAAAGGGGAAATTACAGAGGTATAAAGCTCTTAGATCAGATAATGAAAGTAATGGAGAGAGTTCTAGAAGGTATGATTAGAGAAAGAGTGAATGTCGATGAGATGCAGTTTGGGTTTATGCCAGGCAGGGGGACCACTGATGCCATATTCATTGTTCGACAGCTTCAGAAAAAATATATTGGAAAGAAAAGGGAACTGTATTTTGTTTTTGTTGATTTGGAAAAGGCCTTTGACAGAGTCCCTAGAGAGGTGGTGAAGTGGGCAATGAGAAAGCTAGGGTTGGAAGAGTGGCTGGTTAGGGTGGTTATGGCCATGTACATGGGTGCTCGCACCCAGGTAAGAGTGAATGGAGCTTTGAGTGATGAGTTTTCCGTGAATGTTGGTGTGCATCTTGGGTCAGTTTTGAGTCCCTTGTTGTTTATCATGGTGCTTGAAGCCCTCTCACGTGACTTCAGAGATGGACTCCCATGGGAGATGTTGTATGCTGATGATTTGGTGTTGATTGCAGAGAATGAAAAGGAGGTGGAGGAAAGATTTAGGAAGTGGAGAGATGGTATGGGGTACAAGGGCTTAAGGGTAAATGCAGATAAAACAAAAGCGATGATATCTAGGGTTAGTGGCAGTACAATCAGAGGAGAGGGAGAGTGGCCATGTGCAGTTTGCCACAAGGGTGTGGGAAGTAATTCCATCTTGTGTAGTGTTTGTGATAAATGGGTGCACAAGAGATGTAGTGGTATTAGTGGTAGACGGCGAGATGATGCTGATTTCATGTGTGCGGCGTGTCGGGGAGAGCAGGTGGAGATTGTTAGGCGTGAGAGGGTTGAACTTGCAGGTGAGTCTCTTGAGTGTGTGGAGGAGTTTCGTTATTTGGGAGACATGTTATGTGCCAGAGGTGGGGCTGGAGTTAGCTCGGTTGCTAGAGTGAGAAGTGGTTGGAAGAAGTTCCGGGAGCTGTTGCCTCTCCTGACATTGAGAGGACTCTCCTTAAGCGCTAAGGGGTCTTTGTATGCAGCATGTGTTAGGAGTGTGATGCTGTTTGGTAGTGAGACCTGGGCAGTAAAGGAAGAGGATATTCGCAGGTTTAAATGTACAGAAATGACAATGATTTGGTGGATGTGCAGTGCGTCCCTGCGTGCAAGGCCTGGGGGGGCTGGGTTTACGATGGAAGAGTTGAGAGGTAGGATGGGACTGGAGTGTATTGGTGTTGTGATGAGGAGATGTAGGCTGAGGTGGTTTGGACATGTGGAGAGGATGGGGGATGATAATTGGGTACAGAGGGTGAGAGGTGTTAATATTGGGGGAGGGGTAGACCGAGAAAGACATGGGACGAGGTCATTAAGTGTGACTTAAGGGTTAAGGGACTGAACAAGGAGGCTGCCAGGGATCAAGCAGCGTGGAGAGCCGCCATTAGGTGACCAAGGCCGAAGCATGCAAGCATGTTGGAGCCTTCAAAAACGACACAAATACCACAGCTGCATACTCTAAGTCTCGGTCTTGGTCACTATCAATTCCCTCAACATTTCCTCATCCATACATGTTAGTCAGTAATCTATAAGTTCCTCCAATGATTTTTTTTATATGCTTTTCTGGTGACAGTTCATCCTGAATAATCACTCCCAAGTCTTTTTCATCCTTTCATTTACTAATTATCTCATTGCCCATTTTATATGTTGAGTGCGGTCTTCTTTCACTTATTCCCATTTCTAATACATGACACTTCTTGGCATTAAAATCCATTTTCCAAGTCTGGTTCCAGCAGTGGAGTTTGTCCGAGTCCTTTTGCAGTTCTTTACAAGTATCAGTACATTTAATATGTTTCATGATTTTAGCATCATCTGCAAACATACTCATGTAAGTATTCAAACTCTCTGGCAAATCATTTATATATATTAGAAACATTATCAGGGCCAGGACAGAGCCCTGGGGTACTCCACTAGTCACATTTCTCCATTGTGAAACCTTGTCTATTATAACTGTTCTCATCTGCCTTCCCATGCACCCCTCCAAAGGTCTTCAACTTCCACAGTAGTCTCTTGTAGGGCACCCTGTCAAATGCTTTCTTGAGATCCAGATAGGCAGAGTACTCCCGTCCCTCTCTCTCCTGTATGACGTCTATTACCCTACTGTAGAAACTTAATAGGTTAGTAACACATGATCTTTCCCTAAAACCAAACTGTCTTGGTATTATCACTTCATTTTCTTCTAAATGCTTTATCCATCTTTTTCTAATAATTTTCTCACAGATTTTACAAACAGTACTAGTAAGTGACACAGGTCTGTAATTAAGTGGATCCTCCCTATTTCCTCCCTTGAAGATTGGCACAATACTTGCTCTTTTCCAATCTTTAGATAACTGTTCATTTTCCAGCGAGGTCTTGATGATAACATAAACTGGCCACACGAACTGGTCTGCACATTCCTCCAGGATCCATTCAGCCACACCATCTGGTCCCATTGCTTTTCTCACATCCAAATCCGTCATCAGCTGTAGCACCTCATTCACGTCAACTGTAATTTCTGCCATTCCCGTCAGCCTGGGTTCCATTTCAGACTTCCTAAATTCCTCTTCCAATACATAAACTGATTGCAGCTTCTTGTTCATTATTTCACACAATTTTTCCTCTTTTTTGTATGTTTCATCTCCATCCTTCAGTCGTATTATACTGTCCTTAACTTTCATTTTACCTTTTACAAACCTATAGAATAGTTTCGTATCTTTTTTTATATTTAGATACAATATCTTTTTCGTATTTCCTTTCCTCTTCTCTCTGCTCCCTTACATATTCATTTCTTACCTGCTTGTACTCCTTCCAAGCCCTTTCACTATACCTTCTTCTCACTTTATTCCATGCTTTTTTTCTTGCCTCTTGTGCCATCCTACATCTATTTGTAAACCATTTTTTCTTCCTCTCCATAGCTGCAAAAAATTTTGGGACATACTTAGTAACTCCTATTTTATATACTTCTATAAAAAACTTATATTTCTCATCAACATTTGTGATCGTATTCATTTTACTCCTGTCTGTATTTTGGAAAAAGTTCCTCAGGGAAGCAAAGTCTGCCTTCCCATAGTTGTATCTATTTTCTCTGTGTTTTTTCGTCATTTTCTCCTTCCCTTACTTCCACCACTTCCATCTCATTTACCAGATGATCACTTTTACCAAAGGGGTGTTGGTAGGTTAGGTTCCTCACATCATTTGGGTCCTTTGTGAATACTAGGTTGAGCCTTGATGGTTCGTCATCATCCCTAATTCTTGTATTTTCTTTAATCATTTGAGTTAACATGTTTTCCATCACCAGTTCCATTAATTTATTTCCCCATGATTCCTCATTGTTCCCAGCATCCATACTTTCCCAATCAACTTCTCTACAGTTAAAATCTCCCATTATTATTATTCTATTTCTTCGTTCAGTTAACATCTTTAGCCTAATAATGGATTCTCTTATTAACTGTTCGTAATCTTCCTTCGTCCATGCCCTAGATTTGGGAGGCGTATAAAATACTATTACTGTACTTCTATTTTCTCTCCATAACTGTCCTCTATTTCAATTCCTAAAGGTTCAGCCATGGTATTTTCAATTTCTGTATTCATTGCTCTTAGGTCATTACGTGTTAATATCATTATACCTCCACCAAACTTACCTTCTCTGCCCTTCCTCCAAATGTTATAATTGTTCTGTCCAAGTAATTTGGTATTGATATCTCGGTGCAATTTAGTTTCCACCAAGCATACAGTTTCAGGTTTATTTTCATTTATATAGTCTCCTTTTTCCCATTTCTTAGATACTAACCCATCTACTTTATTGTACATGATACTCAGATTTACTGCACTGTTTTTATCATTACTCATTCTTCTCTTTTTCATATTCTTATCCTTCCCCTTTGTTTCCTTCACTTCTAATTCCTCACATACCTTTTCCTTACTTTCATATCCATCACTCTTCAAAAAAAAAGGCTTACGTTCTTCCTCTGTCCTCCTGTTATTTTTTTCCTTTACTTGGTCCTACAAAGATTTTAAAACTTCTCTTTCTTCTTCATTCAAATCTTCTCTTACTTTAATATTTTCCATCCCTGCCTCTTTACTTATTTTTCAGGTCACCTTAAATATATCAATTTAGGTACTACACTTTCTGATGACAGCTTAACTCTAATTGGTCTTGCTTCCCCTTTCCTATTTGGCCCTATACTCCTTACTTCCTCTATTTCTTTTTCCCACTTGTTCCTTTCGGGATCGATCTTGCCCAATATTTTCCTCACTTGATTCGAGTCTCTAGTCTCATAGACCTTGCCTTACTTCCTCTTCCTTGTTTCCAAGTATTACAACACATCTATTACTTTCTACTGTTTCTCTCACTATTTTCTCTTTTTTCTTCAGTATTGTTCACTACATTTCCTTCCATTCTTTTCTTGTTCACTTCACTTTCTTCTTGAATCTATCTATCTATCTATTGCCAGACGCCTCAATCCTGAACAGGGTGGCTACAAACAAATCGCCTCCATGTCACTCTGTCCCCTGCCATTTCACTACCACGCTCCCAACTCACACACCTCTCTCTCATATACCTCTCCACTCCATCCCTCCATCTCATCCTCGGCCTCCCCCTCCCTCTCGCCCCCTCCACCTCACTCACATACACTCTCCTCATCACTCTTTCACTCTCCATCCTCTCCACATGCCCAAACCACCTTAACGTGTTTCTCCTAACGCTTCCCATCACGTCCTCAACCACACCACAACACTCCTTCACTTCCTCATTTGTTAGTGTCTCTCCATGTGACTCCACATGCTCCTCTCAAATAACTCATTTCCACTGCTCTCACTCTTGACTTCTGTCCTTCCAACAGGGTCCAAGCTTCACTTCCATATGTCAGAGTTGGTATCACAATACTGTCATGTAACAACTTTTTCACTTCCATGCTCACCTCCCTGTTTCTTATCACTGCTTTCAACGAACCAGCAACCTTCCTTCCCTGCTGTACCCTTTCGAGCACTTCACCCTCCAGACTTCCATCCTTACTCATCACACTGCCCAAGTACTTAAAATCACTCACATTCTCCATATTCTTCCCATCCAATCTCACTGTACATTTACTGGCTTCTCTTCTCTCGAAGACCATCACTTTACTCTTCCCCACATTCACCTTTAGATTCCGTTTCTTACACACTCTCCCAAACTCATCTACCAAGCCTTGCAGTTCCCCTTCGTCTTCACTCAACAACACAGTATCATCTGCAAACAGCAGTACAGGGAGTTTCCAAACACTGCCCTCTCTCACTAGGGCCTCTCCAACATCCACTGCCTGACCTTGTATCTCTTTTATAACCCCATCCATATACAGATTGAACAACCATGGAGACATGACACAACCTTGTTTCAATCCAACCTTTAAATGGAAAGATTCACTCAGTTTGCCATCCACACACACTGCAGCCTTAGCACCCTCATACATGCTCTTCACTGCCTTCAACAACTTCCCATCCACTCCATATATTCTTAATACCTTCCACAAACCTTGTCTATCCACCCTGTCATATGCTTTCTCCAGATCCATGAAGGCTGCATACAACTTCTTGCCCTTCTCTAGAAACTTTTCCACTAAGGATCTAAGAATGAATATTTGGTCTACACAACCTCTTCCCTTCCTAAAACCTCCTTGTTCTTCTCCAACTAATTCCTCAGTAATTTCGCTAACTCTGTCAATAAGTATCCTACCATATATTTTTTGTATTACACTGAGAAGGCAAATGCCCCTATGATAACCACACACTGCTTTTTCCCCTTTTCCTTTGTACAGAGGATTAATTATACCTGACTTCCAATCCTCCAGGACTCTACCCTCCTCCCAAGCAAATCTGCACACCTTCCACATCCATTCTATTACTATCTCTTCCCCATGCTTCAGCATTTCAGCACACACTCCATCAATTCCTGGGGCTTTCTTGAATAATTTCCCTTAAGCTGACCATCTTTCTGTTCTTCTTCCACTTGTGCCCACTTTTGCCTTTTGCTTGTCTAACACACTACTTGTTACTGCTTTCTTCTAGTTTTCTCCTTAATTCAAAATTTTCTCGTTTCAAATTCTCGATCTCCTGGTTCGCCGTCTTATTGGCCTGTATCAAACTCTGCATAGAGTTTTCGGTATTTTCAGGCATGTTTCTTGATACTAGATGTGTGTGTGTGTTTGTGTTTGTATGTGGGTGTGTTTTCCATGTGGTCAAACAGTCAATAAAGAGTTTTATTTACTATATTTATCTATCTACAGTATCTGTCTACAGTAAGACCTCACTATAACAGACTAATTGGGGCTCAGGCCAGTCCGAAATATGCAAAATTCCGCTAAAAGCTACATCCGGACTTACCCCTCCTAATCCGGACTTTTTCCGATATATCAGACATTAGTCCGGATTGCATCAATGGTTTTCACCACCTTTGCAGTATTGTACTGTGTTATACCTTCACTACATTAATCAAATGGTATAATAATACTGTACTGTGCACTGGAAAACATGTCTTTTACTTGTCTTATTGTGGTGAACATAGCTGAAGTTGTCAGGCAGTCCGGACTGCTTTCTGGCTTTATCGGACTCTTTCCGATATATAGGAGTTTAGTCCAGTAGCTCCTCGAGTCCGATAAAAGCAAATTCCGGTCTACTGAAGCCCGTCATATGGAGGTTTTACTGTATATATATACACCCAGCCCTCGGCTATCGTGCGTTCTGCTGTAGCGTTTTACCGCTTTCACGCATGTATAAAAAACCTACCCAAATTCCTTTATCACGCACTAAATGCCTGCTATCATGCTCCAGCCTTTCAGATCGAGCGAAAAGAAGCTTGGCCAAGTGGACACATCAACTGACCAACCAAAACATTCAAGATGGCGGAGGATGCTACTCAAGCAGTGATTGAAGTTGTTCATTTGATAAAGTCTGTATGCTCAAGTGTGAATAAAACTCCACTATAATACATTAATAACCACTTTTATATACGTGATGATGATGGGAGGCCTTATACTTCGTCTTGGCTTAGAGATAGGTGCTTTGTCACCAACACCTTCATAGCGGTTTTACAAACAAATCCATAAACTAGTCACTACAGTATACCCAAAGACTCTTAAATGTTTCATTACTTAACACAATGAATATGGTGAAGTTCAGCCTTCTCATAGAAGTGATTAAAGTCCACAGTTGGAGCACTTGCAGTACACAGCTGAAGCGGCCGCCATCTTCTTTATTTATAAACAGTGGAGCACGCCGATAAAGTCTGTACAGTATGCTCATTTTTTTACTATAATATGTTATTATGTGGTACAAAACGGGTATCTTAGGGGTAAATATTGAGGTCATGCCACCAGTTAGAATTATTATTATAACTTCTTCACTTCGGCTATCGCGTTTTCGGTATAGCGCAGCCATGGCGGCACCAATTAGGAGTGATAGCCGAGGGTGGGGTGTACTGTATATA
>JAGKTI010027037.1:0-13384 GCA_018397915.1 Birgus latro | reverse complement strand
AAAGCAGTAAGAAATTTCCCAGAACCCACAAATGTGGATGAAGTAAGACAATTTTTAGGGCTCGCCGGATATTATAGGGCGTTTATACAACACTTCTCTCACATAGCCCAACCATTATTTCTCCTGCTGAAAAAACAAGCGGTATTTCAGTGGGGAGAGGAACAAAAGAATGCATTTAATGAATTAAAAGATAAACTTACAGGTGCACCTTGCTTGGCTTATCCTAACTTCACAAAGCCGTTCATAATTTGCACAGATGCTTCTCTCAAAGGTTTAGGTGCTGTATTGATGCAAGAGGATAAACGTGGTAAATACCAACCCATTGCTTTTGCCAGTAGGCAAATGAAAGGAGCAGAGAAGAATTACTGTGTAACAGACTTGGAAGCCCTAGCGGTAATATTTGCTCTACAAAAATTCCGTGACCTCGTGTACGGATATGAAATTCATCTATACACAGACCACAAACCACTTGTGGGCATGTTCCAAGAAAAACTCCTCTCTGGGAGGAGAGCACGATGGAAATGTAAAATCCAGAATTATAATGTAAATATTCACTACATAAAAGGCAAAGTGAACGTAGCAGCAGATGACTTATCACGCAACCCATTAGCCAACGTCGCTACAATAAGTCCACGAGAATCACTCCCCAACAAGGATGAATCGATCCCCACAATTCAAGAAATCTCACAGGCACAAAGACAGGACCCAGTATGGTCCAAAGTAATATATCACCTCGAGTCAGGCGATGATGTGCCATTACCCAAGTTACAGGTACCACTTGAACAGTTCACAATGGTAAACAATGTCTTATATAGGGTAAATCCAGGACAACCAAACCATAGAAAAAATTTTAGGCAGTTAGTTACTCCTAGTACAATGATACCACACATTTTAAGGACAGTACACGATAGTCCACATGCAGGATATCCTGGCAAGGACAGGACAGTCAGACAGGCCCGGATGTCATATTACTGGCCAACGTTACGTAAAGACATACATTGTCACATAGACAAATGTGAGTCATGTGCGAAACATAAAGGTTACACGATATCACCTGCACCGTTAGGTAAATACCCAGTCCCTAACCAACCATGGGACGTTGTCGCGGTTGATTTACTTAAATTACCCTTAACTACCAATCACAATCAATATCTGCTTGTTGCTACTGATCATATCTCACGATATGTGATCTTGGTTCCAATTAAGGATAAAACAGCAGAAACAGTCGCACGGGTATTCATTGATAGTATGATCTGTAGGTTCACCACACCAAAGGTGCTAATAAGCGACAATGGTGGTGAATTTAACTCTGAAATTTTGCAGGAAATTTGTAAACAATACAATATTAAGAAGGTTAATATCTTGGCCTACCATCCAGCTTCCAATGGATTGGTGGAATGGCAGAATAAGAAAATATTAGATGTACTACGGCACATCCTCAGTGACAATTATGCAAACTGGGATGACTGGATCCCAAGAGTTGAAGCGTCACTAAATTGTGCGATTAATAAATCCATAGGAGATACACCTCATTTCATCATTTACGGGTCTGACAAACGTCTCCCTTACGAAACGTTAGAAGGCGAGCAAATTCTCATATATAATTATGACGATTATCCTAAACTTCACTTACGTGAATTTCAAGAAATACACACAAGGGTAAAGAAACAGTTAATGATGTCTAAGGAAAAAATGGCAGAATCATTCAATAAGAAGGCAAAATAATCAAACATCAGCATAGGTGATATTGTCTATGGCCTCATTCACACTAGAGACAACAAACTGTCACCAAAATTTGAAGGCCCATATAGAGTAATTAAGAGGAGAGCTAATAAGGCAGTGATTAAGTCACTATCGAGTAACGAAGAAAAAGATATACATATTGATCACTTAAAGAAGGTCTCAAGAAACTTAGCTTGCAACTATAAAGCACCGGACATGACCGAAAATCCTAGTACACTCTGTGAAAATAAGCCTGAAGCAATAAACACATATCGGAATAAATTGCGGTCGCATACCAGACAAACATAGGTGCAACCAATACGGCTCTCACCGTAACAAGGCATTTACGTGACTTAGGAATCGACTTAGACTCCTTTTATAGGTAAGAACGGATATCTAATCCAGTTGTTCTTTCGGTAGGTAAAGATGAGGCGAATAATTCCATGGATCATGTTCCTGTTGATATCAAGAGGATCACCTCACTTGCATCCTCAACATATAGTAAGGCAGGGGTGCCTGATCGCCCCAACAGCCTCAACGGCAGTAGTACAAGACATAATAAGCACCGAGATTAGTCTGGACGTACTGCAAGATATACCAATGATGTTACAGAAAATATCAGGACCACTCAGAACTCTGGAAGTGGTATTAACACGCCCTTCTTCACATGATCACCCCACACAGGAGGTAGCTGAATTAATGAAATTAACTGACTGAAAGCTAGAACAGGCTAAGCACGTAATGATCACCATGATTCAGGACATCTCATCAGCTGGGAGTAACACACTTGGTGTCACGAATTTTCTACATTGTAACGTTGTGTTGAGTGAGTCGTGACATAGTCCCATAAATCTGAATTGTCTGTTGGCGCGTTAGCCGTTACACGCCGGCGCGCGCACCTCCCACGCTCGTCGCGCCGCCGATTTGAATGAGAGCTCAGTTTGCTTGTAGACACGGCGGGACGCGGAACGCCTTTCTAGGCTCTGTGCTTTTCTAGCGTTTTCAGATTTCAGCTTGTATTGGCGTGTCTCCTGCAGCCCCACCCACTTTGGTGATCATCACAGCAGCTCTGTTCATCCATACCGATCAGTATTTTCTGGTTTTTTCCTAGGCTAAGCTTTTTGAAATATTTAGCCGTTATCTGAGTGTTTGAGCGAGTGAGTGCATTCCTTTATTTGATTTGAATTTCATGTAACGTAAATTCATTTCTTTGTAATTAATAAATTCACAGTTCTTTTCTTGAGCTTTGTTAAAGTTATTAACTGTGTTTAATTACTCCACTCTGTTATTTAATACAGTTTGCTACTCTGCGTTAGCACAACTTTTGAATTAAATCACGGCCGGTACTTAGGCCAGCTTTAAATCACTATAAATCCGTTGTGTTAGCTAGGAGTTGGCTCAGCCAAGAGCCTGTTATTATTATTATTATAATTTTTTTTTGATTGTTGGGGGGGGAGAAGAAACTTTCTCGTAGGCCAACGGTACAATATTGCAGCTCAATATTGCAGCTCTGCTGCGTGCCGTTGAGGAAGTTTGTAATTCTCGACCCTAGAGAATTGACATAGCACACTTAGCTATACATTGTATACCAATTATACAATATTTCATTATTTCTTGGGAATACTTAAATTTCCCCTGACATCTGGCGACACGCCAGAGTAAAAATCTCATTTTCCCCTGACATCTGGCGACCTCGCCAGAGCAAACTCTCATTTTCCCCTGACACTTGGGACAGGAAACAACATCACGAATACACGTAACAGACGCGGTTTGTTCGACTTAGGTGGAGCAATTTTAGGGAACATTTTTGGGCTAGCTACAGAAAATGATCTAGAAGAAATAAATAACAAATTTAACAAAATAGCACAAGTTCTCTCATACCAACATAAGTTGGCTGACACCTTCATGCTGACGATTGTTAAGAACCTAAGGAAAGCAGAAGCATCAACTCTAGGAATTGTGGATAAAGTAAATGCACTAGAGGGTAACAATACACTATTCCAACACTTCTCAGTGATCATGGAACATATTGACTTAATAATACTACAGTTGGACAACACCAGGGCTCAGTATCAGTCTTTCATGAAAGGAATTGCTAATGCAGGTAACGGAAGGATCACTATTAATTTACTACCCATTCACAACCTCAGGCACATCATTAATCAAGGCATACATAAGCATGGTTTGAAACCTTTGTTTGAGGAAAGAAATTTAATGTTATATTATCCATACTTGGAAGCAACACTGACAACAACATCAATAGTAGTCCATGTACCGTTCGTAACAGATGACTTTTTCACAGTCTATCAAATATACCCTTTTCCTTCTAAGAAAGACGACTCATTAGTCACCATCAACATCAAAACAGAAGTCATCATGGTTTCCGAGAAACAGGATGCCGTAGCTTTCACTAGTGACAGCAATGGAACACAAATGTCGTACATCATTACATGCATTTCACCTTTGTCCTGCGTACATCTTCATGTTTCAGCCAGCTGAGACAGTCCCTTGTGAAATGGCTATCATAAAAAATCATGACATCCCTCATCATTGCAACTTCACATTTGCACCAGATAAACTCATTCACCATCAACGCATTGGACATTCACAGTTCTTCTACTTCACTCAAAATACATCAGTTTTTGTGACCTGCCCAGATACATCTCCAGTCCATACATCAGCATCCGGTTTATACATCTCACCAGATTACTGTGCAGTTCTGACACCTACATTATCCACCTTGCCCACTAAAAACCATTATGCCATTCTCAACCACACACACAAGTACTTCCAGCCATTGCCTAGGATGAACTTAAATGCAAGCTCATACATTAAGTTGACTTCACCCAAGTATGAAACCATGCAACTAATAAATCAGACAATACAACCTTGGGAAGAATACAGTAGGATTATGTTTAACCCATATTATGTATACTGCCCAGCTCCAGCCATCTTTGTGATTTTCTCCATCATATGTGTCCTTTTACTTTTGGCCATGCACAGAATGCAAGCGAGAATTGCTAACCTTGAATCAGTGTTTAAGAACTGTTCTGTACAAGTGAGACAAACTGTGTAAATAGTGTATATACTGTACATATATGTTTTATATAAAATAACAAATTATGGGTTACACATAATATAGGCTTACTTTAATTATACTATTGTATCTCATTTATATATGAATGTATACAGCAAGTCCTTCTCATATATATTGTATAACTGACTACATTGGACTGGACATTGTATTATTTTAATATTACTATTATACAGTATATGTACAATTTTATAACTACACTGACTATATTATCCCAATTATGTAACTTTTATGTACTTCACTTACTTGACTTACTTGTTGATTGTAATATGTATTAATGTATTTCCTGTCGATGGTGCGACAGCTGGCGTGACCGAGCGATATGTGTATATTATATAGGCATTAGTATATATCTCATAACACAATGTACAGGATGTAGTGTATATTATATAGGCATTTGTATATATCTCATAACACAATGTACAGGATGTAGTGTCTGATTTCACATGATATTTGTACACAGTCTGTTGTCCCAGACTATCAAGAGTCCTAACATATGATGTTTCTCAAAATATCCTCGTAGTCTAAACAAGCAAGAAACTCATGATGTATTCAAACACGTGGAAGCCCACAGGAGATCGATTAGACACTACTACCTTACCTAAACATCCTTTCCCACCTGTATATAATGGGAGAGAGAAGCCCTTCACATCAGAAAGGGAGAGAAGGGGATAAGAGAATGCCCTAGAGCACAATTAGGGCAGAGTAAGGAGAGAGGGGAGACTGGCCGTCACGCTAAGATCATTGTATATCGCCATCAAAGATAAATCTACAATAAAACTCAGTAACCCAAGAGTCCTGTAACTCACCTTCGTTGATAATACGTCTCACGACTTTGTTCTGGTTGTATTAAATAACCCATCATCGACTTCCCAACAAGAACCTCCGACCACGCTACCGAGATTACTACCTGGCCCCTCCTGACCCCCCTTAGTCCCCTCCCCCCACACTGGGCAATTCACCTGTTAGCAGTAACCCAGCCAGTAAAGGTATGTTGCCCCCCAGTCTCTCTAATGACGAAATTCACAGTGAAAGTGATTCCTGAGGTGGAGGACAATGAAACAAAGAAGCTAGAGGTAGAAACAAACAGAAGTGATGAGGTGGTAATGTCATAAAGAAGGTGCCATACACTGGGGTTTTGGGTAAGTGAACAATGCTTATAAACGCCTATATTATTGTGTGAAAACCATTATAGACTTTTACTATACATAAATTCGTACCAAATAAATGAAATAAATACGTAATTTAAAGTGGTTTGAATTAGTCAACCCTTCCATAGTTCGTTTTCTTAGCCAGGTACCCTGAAAAAGAAGGAAAACGTAAGGTTGAGTGACACCTGTATCAACTTTTTTTTAACCTCAGGATCGCAATTTCACTATGAATTTTCAATGTTTCTCACCAAAAGCGAAGGTTTCAGCCAAAAAACAAAAAGTCGAAAATCGGTCGAGATCTGGGGGTAGGCTGGGTAAAAAAAAAGTCGGGACTCGGCGGGTTAAGAAATGCAAGGACAGGGGATGAGGTGAATTAATTTCTGGTTTAAAAATATATGAATTTAGAAGAATTCCTACCCTTACAAAATCTGGGAAATTCACCCCGGACCCGACACCAATGTCTGACTCTGAACCATCTGTATATACAAGAACTGTTTTTCTGTGAACTGACGAATGTTCCTAAATCGCTGATGGAGAGCCTGTGAAAAGGCAGAAGACTTCGTAACCTCAGAATCTATGCACTCCTGCACCTCAGGAAGGCACCATGGAGCGATTATTTGGAGCCGGACAGAGCAGACACACAGCAGAGAAATCTAAATCTCCCATAATTGGCCTGACCCAGTATGCAAAGGAATGTGGAGTGCGAGGATGAGAATAAGTGTGTGACTTTGAACTATCCTTATATACAAGGAGGGGTGCCTCTGTGAATGGGTGGCTGCTGGCTGATGAAGCGCCAGAGAATGAACAGAAGATTTAGTACCGTGTCCTAAAAATCACTGTGCAACTGCACCTCGGGAAGGTACCATGGTGCAATTAGTTTTAGCTGAGCGGGGCAGACAAGCTATGCAGAGAGACCTAAATCCCCCATAATCTGCTTGACCCTGTACACAAAGGAATGTGGAATGCGAGGATGAGAAACGTGATACTGAAGAAATGACTGCCATGATACACAAACAGCAGTAAATGACTTTGGAATATATATTTCACGATTCCAGCAACGAATGATTAACGCCTTGACCTGTAGATAAAAGGAAGAAACATCAGCCTCCACAAGCTAGGAATCGGGTAGGATCTGAAAGCACCGGTGGGAAGACACAAAACTGCATGATGCAAAGGACTGAGAACACTAAGCCGCAGTACTGCAGAGGAGGAGTAGACCTCATAACCATAGGCAAGCTTAGATCCCACTAAGGCTTGATACAAGTGAAGGAGTGTACTCTGATCAGCACCCCACGAGGTGTGAGATATAGAGACAGTACCTTCAACAAATTCATTTCTTGCATACATGACACTCAGAGAAGTTTCAAATGTAAAACTCATGTAACCTGAGAGTCAAACGTCTATCTATCTATCTATATACCTAGGCTGCTTCCCCCAAGAAAAGGGAGGTAGCCGAGACAGGTCAACACACTACCAATTTACTCATCCACTCATACATATTCATTCGCATCTTAGCCCCAAAGGGGAGAAGGGACAGATCCTCACCGCACCACACCGCACGAGGGTCAACTACGCAGTGCAGTCAGTGACATCCGCAGTAGGGCCCGGCAGCAAAGCTGGTTTACTCCTGCCACATCATAATGGATTCAGCCCCTTACCTGCACCTGACCTGATCAGCTGATCAGACAAATGCAGGAGAATATCCCCTGCTGCGTCATCATTTATTCATTCACAGTTTCTCTCCATTCATTTCTATCACGCACAGCCACTCTTCCTTGCTCAACAGACAACCCTCTCGCATCCAACGCTTTCTTCACACTATCCATCCATCCTATTCGTGGTCTTCCTCTCAGCCTTACACCTCTCACATCAGATCTAGTTATCTTTTTCACCAATCGCTCATTATCCATTCTCTCCATATGCCCAAACCATCGCAACACCCTCCTTTCAAATCGATCACCATCTCCCGAACAATTCCAGCTCTCCTTCGCACTTCATCATTTCTCACTTGATCCATATGCGTCACTCCACACATACTCCTCGGACACCTCATCTCCATCACATTCAAACTTTTCCTCTCTGCTACACCCATAGACAAACGTAAAGTGAAGAAACTTAGTCTTCTCCATGCACTGCAGCAGGCACCAACCCCTTTAATCCATAAAAGTGGATAGCTACACTCATGCCTGAAGAAAAACGGAAAGCTCTCCAATCTGTCTAACGGTCGATACTTTTTAGTATCAGATGCATCTGCCTTTTAGCAGCACTCTGGGAACCACCAAACCATATCACTAGGTCATCCACATAAAAGGAAGAAGACACTCTCTGTGGCAGAGAATCAAGTATGGCACTGATGGGAATAGCAAGCAAAGGAGCACTTAGCACACTCCTTTGTGGAACACTTTCCACCTGAACTTGTATGACAGAGTGAGGAGAGCACACGGACCTGGAACCTGCAATTCAACTAAAAGTCACTAAGGAACAGCGGCAGGTGGCCACGCAGCCCCAAACTGTGAAGTTAATTCAGAATGTTATGGTTCCATGCCGTAACATATGCTATTTCCAAGTCAAGGAACAAAGCTGCAAGATGTTGATAAGATGCAAAAGCCTCACAAACTGCTGACTCAGGTCCAGTGAGGTAGTCCAATGTAAATCTCATCCAATGAAACTCTCTTTGTGACGGAGAGAAGAAACATCTTGTTTAGTTACTGATCTAGTCTCCCACTAACCATCTTCTCAAACATTTAACATACAGATGTCAAACAAATGGGACGATAGTTACTCATTAAAATAGTTTTTAAGTGGCTTAGGAAAGGGAAGAACATACCCATCCCCCAATTAGTGGATACTTTATCTTCATCCTTTTTCCTATTGTAATTAAGAAAAACAGAGTATCTTACTGCAAATGGTAAATCATAGCATAAGGAATGTCATTAGGTCCAGGAGCAGAGTCATTACACTGCTGGAGAGCAGCCTTGAGTTCACAGATGGCAGAAATAAAAAAAAAAGTTCCCATTCAGTATACAGGAATAGAATACCTAACGTTTCCTGTTGATGCTGAAATAAGCTAAATGGCTTGGAGGGATCTGAACAAAAAGCACTGTAAAAATGCTCTGCCAGGGCTGAAGCTACCTTAGAGGAGCTGGATAAAGAAGATCCCAGAATTTTAAGCACCAAGGGAGGAGAAGGTGATTACTTACCCATTTTTGTCAACACCTTCCTCCAGACCAATAGTAAACGAGTGGATAAGGTGGCGAGGAGACATAGGTTCTCCACAAGGTTTGACGCGAGATCTTCAGAACCCACCTATATCGGGCACGAGCTTCTTTAAACTGAATTTAAAAGAAGACATCTTTATTCTTCCTAACTTTACTACAAGGAGCTTTGTGGACACACCTAGCTAAAGAACACTCATCATCCCACCAAGGCACAGGTCACCTGCAAAACCTTCCACACGTTCGTGGAATAGAAGAACGGCCAGCCTCATATACTGTATAGTTGGTGTGAAATACTGTTCTGCATCATCAACCCTTTGAAAGCTGGGAACACACAGTCAAGAATTCAGTGTTCTGCAAACCCTGCCCAGTCAGTCGTACCCAAACACCAGCGAGGAACACGCTTCACCGGCACAGAGCTGCTTGCTTTACCAACAATAGGATAATGATTAATACCATTCATGCCAGACAAAATCTTACATGAAAAGTTAAGCGAAGAATCACGGGAGACCTATGTAGGATCAGTAACAGGTAAAGTGCCAGTTTGTACATGAAGTGTGTCAAGTCTACCATGCTCAGAGGAAACAGGTTCAAATCCTCAACCAAAGACGCCAGGAGATCACAAAAGGTGTTGCATATATTTTTACTCCACAAAGCATGACGCCTGTTTACTTCACATGGAAGAACAAATGGTCTAGGAAGCTGACGAATAAAGTGGTCAAGGCACTGAGGGGCGTGGAGAGGGGGGGGGATAAAGAAAACAGAATATGTAACCCCTCTCCAGGTGTAATTGAACATTCTCAGCCTGAAGGAGAGACCAGACAGGAAAAGAAGTAAATGGAACATCAGTACAGCAGAGAAGAGCATAGTCACTCGAGAACCACAGTCCACAAGAGCTGGTGAATGAATGACTGCATACAGTGGTGGCAAAAAGGGGGGGGGGCATGAGGGGGCAAATGCCACCCAGTCAGAATCTTTTGTCCCCCCCCCCCAGTTGCCCTCCCAGTCAGATCCAGTACAACTGAAAAAAATAAAAAAATAAATAAAAAATAAAATAAAGGCAATACAAGAAGGAAAATGACCAGGAAAGACAACTAATATGATTTGTCCCTACAATCACAAAACAGATTTGGAAATGTTGAGAGGCATTATGATAGAGAAGACGTTATCCCCTCTAGACCCCACCTGATTTTGCTTGTGCTTAGCATTCTGCGGAAATACATATTTGCCCCCCCAACAATTTCCCTTGCCCTCAGTTTGCCTCCCCACTTTGAAAATCCCTTGTGCCGCCACTGACTGTATATCCTCTTAGAACAGGGAGAGTCTTGTCTCCCACCATAGTCTCCTGAAGGCAAACACAGAAGGTGAAACTCAGACACAACAGTTGAAATTCCTCCCAGTTTGCTCAAACACCTCAACAGTTCCACTGGAGAACAACTTTTACCGGACGAGGCATGGCTGGTTTTCTTTACACAAATGCTAACAGAATTTTGCTGCAGCCTCTAAAGAATATCATGAAGGATGGGTTACATACATTGCCCCTACACTTAACCCTCCAAAACCCTGAGCTGCTGCAAGTGGGAATTTGTCGGGAATTTTCTTAGCATACTACCATTCAACAATCAGGTCATAGTACCAAAGATCATAGGACCCAACCTGGGGTTCCCTTCTTATTTATGTTTTGAAAATGTGCCGAACCTTCACTTAAGGGTGACAATGTTTTCTACTATGTTAAACTAAGAAGAGAATTCTCCTTGTGAAGTCTGTTTAAATTTTTTAGTGAGATGAAAAACAAAAGCATTCGGGGACCAAATGCTGATCACTGGCAAAATTTCTTCGCTAAGGTACAAGCTACCTAGAAATCTAATTTTAAGAAAATATCTCTATCCATTGCTGAGATATTGGCCAAAATATAATTTCATGTATGACGGTTGGTATTCGGTCGCTTTTGATCAAATCCTAACCAAAAGTTAAGTTCTTCTGCCCATTCATATAATTACTGTTTCCTCATGATTTGGCGAAAGTTCTTCCACAAGTTTTAGAGATATTTCGGAAACACACACACACACACACACACACACACACACACACACACACAGATACACACATTGTCGCCTCGCCCTGCTAAAACCGGACGATAAAAATAACTACTTGTCTGTATCATCCCAGCTCTGTTAATGGGTCTGGTAACCGTGTGTATTATAAACAAGTATGAATATCAAACTCTAATTCCAGAATTATATCAAATAACCAGCAGGTAAAGAGAAAACCCTTTTGGTAAGTGGGATATATAAGTAACCTATTTATTTTGTAATTTTCCTCTCAACACTGCCTAGTGATTAAGTTACTTTTATTATAATCGCCTCGTTATTCCATCTGAACCGGTAGTTGACACCCCTCCAGTGACGATTCCACATGATGCGTTAGGCAATTTTTTTACATATAAGATCTGTTGAATCTGGAATCATCTACCAGCACAGGTAGTTGAAACTTCGTCGACAGAGCAATTCAGAATTATGCCAGACCTGACTTTGTGGTAGACTGAATATTTCTTCCAATTTTCAAGCCTACCCTTTTTTCATCGGGTTAGGTGTACTTCCTTTCCCATGCCTGTTCATCAGGTGAAGGAGGTGGTTGTAGAGAGCCTTCATCTCTGCTATACTTTCCTCTCGCTAATTGAGTAACAATTTATACCTGGTAAATTCATTCATGGTACCTCGGAGGTACAGGTCGTAAGACCTTCTGAGGTACTACTTCTCCTTGGCAAAGCCCACTCCCCTCTATCTTTCTGTGTCATTTTAAGAAATATTTCCTATAATGTGTTAGACCAGGGATCTTATACGCAAAAATCGGTGAAATCTGCCTATATGTTGACAATTTTGGGGAGGCATACCATTTGAAGAGTTTTCTTTGATGACGAAAATATGCATTTGTTTGATGCAGAGTAAAAGCCTGTAAGAAGATCACTTAAGAACAAAAGTGTTGCTCTGAAATCTTGCTAATATAGGCATTTTGTTAGCATAAACTAATAAATTACGGATTTTGCAAGAAGTGTTAACGGATCTTGTTCCAGTGGCTTTTCATGTGCCCGTAGAAGCAGGTTTGTAAACAGACAGTTTTGTCAGTCCGTGGCAGGTGGCCCTTGAAAACGTAATATATGCTTCAAAAGTAGCCCACACGTCTTCTTCATTGAAAGTTTAGAGAGTGAAGTGCTTGAAAGGGTACAACAAGGAAGAAAGGTTGCTAGTTCCTCGAAATCAGTGATAAGAAAGAGATAAGTGATCATGGAAGTGAAAAAGTTACTACATGACTGTATTGTGATACCAACTCTGACGTATGGAAGTGGAGCTTGGACCTTGTTAGAGGGACAGAAGTCAAGAGTGAGAGCAATGGAAACTAGTTATTTGAGAGGACCATGTGGAGTCACATGGAGAGACAGACTGACAAATAAGGAAGTGAGGGAGCATTGTGGGTTGGATGTGGATGTGATAGGAAGCGTTAGGAGAAACACAGTGAGGTGTTTTTGGCATGTGGAAAGGATAGAGAGAGATAGACTGACGAAGAGAGTGTAAGTGAGTAGAGTAGAGGGGGGGAGAGTAAGGGAAAGGCCAAGGATGAGATGAAGGGATGGAGTGGAGAGGTATATGAGAGAGGGGAGTATCAGCTGCGACCAGAGCAATGAAATGGCGGGAGACAGGGCGACATCAAGACGATTTGTTTGTGGCCATCTATTACGGGATTAAGGCTTCTGGCAATAGATAGATAGATAGATCCCCCCAGTAACAGTGAAGATACACAGGAATATATCAGACGGCTCTGTAAATCACATTAGTCCTATATAGGCCTATGTACTGAAGAATGATCATTATTAAAAGTTCAAAACATGAAAATAATGCTTTATATTAAAGGATTACTAAGAATTTTGAGGGTGGTTAGCATTTACTTGTAACCTGTACAGGTATTGTGATATATGCTTCATGTCTGAACCAACGCTATATGACTTAACCCGCACCGTCCCACCGACGTACGATGCACGTCGCTACTTTTTTCCGCGGACAGACCCAACGATGTGCATTGTATGTCACTCAATTGCAAGGGCCATTGTGTGCACATTTTTCAACGTACGCGGGTGATTTTTGGTAGGCGTATGTGGGAGACCTTCCTCTACCTGCTGTCAAGCGGGGATACTGCCTGGCCCCACC
>JAGKTI010027036.1:0-13384 GCA_018397915.1 Birgus latro | reverse complement strand
GTCCGGTCATAACGTAACCTAACCTAACCAAACCTAACCTAACTTAACCTAACCTAACCATTTTTCTGGTAGCAATTAACATCATTTACTGTATTTGATGCTTTGTATCCAATAATTTAGTGCATAAACTGTGAGAAAAGATGATTTCCATGTCCGATACTTACTTATACTATGCTGGCAAGTTCTGAGCTCCTATGACTCACTCACCCCTAAATCATCATTTTTTGGTTAAAATTCAATAAATTCATGCTATGTATGCATTATTTATGTGAAAAGGGACGTAAATAAGTGCTATACATGTCCACTAGGGAGGTAGGAAGGTAGTTTTCTGATTTAGGTTAGGTTAGGTTAGGGTCATGAAAAACCATTGCTGGAGCTTCAGGACCAATATCCGGACAAAACCAATATCCGGACATGCCTTTGGCTCTATTACGTCGGATATTGGAGGGATTACTGTATATATATATATATATATAAAAAGACAAGAAAGATCAGGAGGGTTGTCAAATCTACCTTATCTGCTGAGGCGTTGGCACTGCTTGAATGTGCTGGGATTGCTGTATATCTCGCCAACATATTGCGTGAGGTCTTTGGATGTGGAAAGATCAAAATAAAGTGTTTCGTCGACAACAACAGTCTGGTGGACGCCCTTTACTCCTGTAGGAGCGTAGAAGACAGGAGATTGTGCATTGACATTGGTGTATTACAAGACATGTCGGAGTGAGGGGAGATTGATGAAGTACCTTGTGTGGATACATCACAACAACTGGCTGATTGTCTCACCAAGAAAGGTGCCTCGACCGAGCGGCTGCGTTCAGCAGTCAGCCGAGACTAGACGGCTTATAATACTTCAGGAGACATCGCATATCTGTATGTGGCCACAGACTGGGTCTTGATAGTAATTAAACAAAAATCTATGTTTTGGATGCATAGTGCGTATCGGGTGTTGATGGTACTCACACAAAAGTCAATGTATTGGATACATGTGTGTATCAGACACCAATAGACCATCCAGCTTCGTCCTTGGAATCTTTTGTCAAATTAAGAAGAGAGGATGAGAGTGTTAGTGCATATTGCTGTTAGTGTGTGTGCACGCGCATACACCTGTTATGTCACGAGTGGTGACGTCACCGGAAGGGTCCTGCAGTGTGCAGCCGGGGGCCCGGGTAGTTCGCGGTGTGAGGCCGGTGAGTGTAGTTTGCCTTCTAATAATCACTTTCTTCCTATCAGCACTATTTAGGTTATCCAGTAAAAGTCTCTGAGACTCAGATTTTGCCATGTATACCTCTTTTCCAGTCCTACTTCTGGGAGTCAAGTATTCCTCTGTGTTACCACCCCTTCTTCAGTCATGGAAAGTGTCTACACCTTCATCTCACCACCATGTTGCCATATGCCTTGGAGGGGGACCCCTTGTCCACCCGCACACTATATCAGTAACTCTCAGGAGATTGTTCTTGAGAGCTTTGTACTGTTCTTTAACACATCGTCAGCAGCTTCTAGTTCATCCGCATTTGACTATCTCACTATAGAAGGCATCCCTTACTGCTTGGCTTTTCCATCCATCTACAATCCTGTGTCGCACCATGAGGAGCGTTGGAACCTGTGGCTAGGCAAGTTGGTCCTGACATTTAAGATGAGAGTGACCAGCCTCACTAATCCCTGAATGGCAATATGTGAACAATAAACCCTAACCACCCCTTGGATATAAACCTACACTGGCTCCATCTGATTTCAACTTCCATGTTTTCCTTCTAGGTGGATATGTCCTCTTCTTCATCACCCACTCCATAAGCACCTTGTCACATATCGGCAATTTGTCTTGCTGAACACACTTTTCACACCATCACTTGAACATCCCTCACCCTCCTCCTGTCAGCCCTCCTGCCCAGGAAATAATCTATCTGGCAGTCAAGTATTCCTCTGTGTTACCACCCCTTCCCCAGTCATGGAAAGTGTCTACACCTTCATCCCACCACCATGTTGCCATATGTCTTGGAGGGGGACCCCTTGTCCACCCACACACTGAATTAGTGACTCTCAGGAGATTGTTCTTGAGAGCTTTGTGCTGTTCTTTAACACATCTGTCAGCAACTTCTAGTTCAGCCGCACTTGACTCATCTCATTATAGAAGGCATCCCGTACTGCTTGGTTTTTCCATCAACACACTGAATTAGTGACTCTCAGGAGATTGTTCTTGAGAGCTTTGTGCTATTCTTTAACACATCTGTCAGCAGCTTCTAGTTCAGCCACACTTGACTCATCTCACTGTAGAAGGCATCCCTTACTGCTTGGTTTTTCCATCCATTATCCATCCATCTACAATTCTGTGTTGCACCATGAAGAGCGTAGGAACCCGGGGCCTAGACAAGTTGGTCCTGACATTTAAGATGAGAGTGACCAGCCTCACTCATCCCTGAGTGGCATTATGTGAGCAATAAACCCCAGCCACCCCTTGGATATAAACCTACACAGGCTTCATCTGATTTCAACTTCCATATTTTCCATCTAGGTGGATAGGTCCTCTTCTTCATCACCCACTCCTTAAGCACCTTGACACAAATCAGCAATTTATCTTGCTGCACACACTTTTCGCACCCTGTAACTGTAACATCCCTCACCCTCCTCCTGTCAGCCCTCCTGACCAAGAAATGATCTATCTGACCACTATTGCCCTAGACTTGTATGTAATTAGTCTGCTCTCTCTTTTCCTGAAATGTTTGTTGCACACAAGCATGTTCATTGCCTTCCCAAACTCAAGTATTCTTTCCCCCTCCTTGTTTCTCATACCATATGTGCATCCCCCATGAACCCTTTCATATCCTTGAGCTGCTTCACCAACATGACCATTTAAATCCCCTCCCAAAAGTACAGTCTCATCATCCCCCACAGGGGTGTGGCAGGGTGCAAAAAAGTTGGGAGGCCCAGCAATGTAAATAGGGATCTAGTAAAATTGTATCTAAATTAGATGACAGTGAAATGCAACAGTGAGATGTAAAGATGTCTGACTTGTGCTAGGCTGAGCCCAGTAAGTTGCCAAAAAAAATAATTAGGGTTGTCATAAGTTCTTAAATAGGGGATCAATTTTATTCAGTAATAAAACACATGTTTAATTACTTTTATTATGTTTTCTCCAGATGCACTCCTACTCGGTACATTGTAGTATCAAAAAGTGGGAGACCTCAACATATCTAGGGCCTCCCCTTAAAAAAATGTGGGGGTGCTTTGGCCCCAGAGCCCTCCCCCACCTCATATGCCCTTGCCCCATACCACTGACCACATCTATTGACCCCTAAAGTCCTATGACCGACAATCATTGTTTTCCGAACTTGGTTCATGAAGTCCTGTGGCTGATGATCATAGAGAGGTTCCCCAAAACTGTAGAGCTGTAACCCTACCTCTTTAATGACTTAAGTGGCACCTAGCCAATGACATATCTAGGGCCTCCCCTTAAAAAAATGTGGGGGTGCTTTGGCCCCAGAGCCCCCCCCCACCTCATATTCCCCTGCCCCATACCACTGACCACATCTATTGACCCCTAAAGTCCTATGACTGACAATCATTGTTTTCTGAACTTGGTTCATGAAGTCCTGTGGCTGATGATCATAGAGAGGTTCCCCAAAACTGTAGAGCTGTAACCCTACCTCTTTAATGACTTAAGTGGCACCTAGCCAATGAAAACTAAGAGATGAGGTGGTGGGAAGCATGATTCGGCCCCCTTCCCAGGTGTGGGGAGGGACCAACCCCATCCCATCTCTCCACCTCCCTCTGTCCCATTAGATCCTGCCCTCTGTGTCTCCTCCCTCCCAAACTAACCCCCAGTACCCCCTCTAAACCATGTTGGCTGTGTGTGACAGGTATACAGTATTCCCTCCCTTCCCCTCCCCCTCCTGATGCTCCTTCACACTTCCTCCACCTTATTCCCCCTTATTTCTCAAGGACGTCTCATTCTCACTCATAGCAATGAGTTACTTTTTTTTTTTTTTTTTTTACAGTCTATTGTGCAGTAGCCATTAGACATATGAGAGTGAAATATACATTTTCTGGTGTGTAAAATCAAGCTCATCAAATCTATAAGACCAAAATTTACTTTTTTTTTAAGCGAGGGGTAACAGTTATTTTTGATGTTCTTTGATGGTCGATACTGCAGTAACCATTAGTCGTATGAGAGTGAAATATACATTTTCAGGTGTGTAAATTCAAGTTCTCTGTAAGAAAATTTTTTACGTTGATGAAAGTTGAAAAATCGGACCATTTTTGTAGTTCAGAGGATAGGGGGACTGGGAGATTTCTGCTCTTTAGGGGTTAATTCATCCCAGAATCTATCATTTTCTACATCATCTAAGCCAGTCTGTGGAGCATACACTAATATAACTGAGAATGTGAGCCTGTTAAACAAAATTTTCACCACAATAATCCTTTCACTCACTCTCTTTACATTCATGACATATTTTACCCATTTTTCCTTTACCAGCACACCCGCACTACCATATCCATCTGCCCTTCCCTGCCAAAATATACTGACAATCCCTCTCAGTAATAATTCTGGCTGATCCTCACCTATGCTTAGCCTCCTGTACACCACCAACATCCACCGACCTCCTACTGATGCCTCGACCACTTCCTTCACTCTACCCTTCATATTTGAGATGCCACTCTGATCCTTTTGGGTAATTTGGTATATTCAGGCTTCCGCTTTTTGTAATTTTTAACCATGTCATTAAAATTAAATAAAGAGGGAGATTTGAGTGATGAGTTTTCCATGAATGTCGGTGTGCATCAGGGGTCAGTTTTGAGTCCATTGTTGTTTATCTTGATACTTGAAGCCCTCTAATGTGACTTCAGAAATGGACTCCCATGGGAGATGTTGTATGTTGATGATTTGGTGTTGATTGCTGAGAATGAAAGGGAGGCAGAGGAATGATTTAGGAAGTGGAGACATGGTAGGGGGCACAAAGGCTTAAGGGTAAATGCAGATAAAACAAAAATGATGATATCTTGGGTTGGTGGTGGTACAAAGAAGAGGGAGAGTGGCCATGTGCAATTTGCCACAAGGGCGTGGGAAGCAATTTCATCTTTGTGCAGTGTTTGTGATAAATGGGTGCACAAGAGATGTAGTGGTATCAGAGCTAGACTGCAAGGTAATACTGATTTTATGTGTGCGGTTTGTCAGGGAGAGCAGTTGGAGATTGTCAGGCGTGAAAGGATTGAACTTGCTGGTGAGTCTCTTGATGTGTGGAAGAGTTTTGTTATTTGGGTGACATTTTATATGCTGAAAGTTGACGTGGAGCTAGCTCTGTGGCTAGGGTGAGAAGTGGTTGGAAGAAGTTCAGGGAGCTGTTGCCTCTCCTGACGTAGAGAGGACTCTCTCTACATGCTAAGGGGTCTTTGTATGCAGCATGCGTTAGGAGTGTGATGCTGTATGATAGTGAGACCTGGGCAGTAAAGGAAGAGGATATTTGCAGGCTCAAGCATACAGAAATGACAATGATTAGGTGGATGTGCAGTGCATCCCTGCGTGCAAGGTCTGGGGTGGGGTGGTATCGATGAGTTGAGAGGTAGGATGGGACTGGAGTGTATTGGTGTTGTGATGAGGAAAGGTAGACTGAGGTGGTTTGGGCATGTGGAGAGGATGGGGGATGATAATTGGGTGTAGAAGGTGAGAAGTGCTAATATTGGGGGTGGGATTGCGAGGGGTAGACCAAGAAAGACGTGGGACAAGGTCATTAGGTGTGACCTCAGTGTTAAGGGACTGTACAGGGAAGCTGCCATAGATCGAGCAGCTTGGAGAGCTGCCATTAGGTGACCAAGGCCGACGCACGCAAACACGTTGGAGCCTTCAAAAACGAAACGAAAATGAGAAAGACCACAGGCCCCGCCCACCTGCATAGTCCCAAGTCCAGGCATGGGACTTAGGACCCATAACCCACCAGCTGTGACCAGTGGCTGCAGCAATGGCCTTGTTGCATCCTGCCAGGACAGCTACAAGGACACCCCCCTAACATGCCTTGGGACTGTAATCACCCTGCCATTATACACCCACTGATAGGGCAGCCTACTGGGGCATTACTCTCGGGTTTGGGCGCCCCTCTTTTGGGTGGAAGCAGCAGCCTGGGAACTGCAATGACCTATACCCTCTAGCACAGATCCAAGCCTCATGTACCACAGTATCACTTTGCATATTTATCCATCAACACTATCATCATTGTCCTAACCAATTCTCCATGCCAGGAAGTTACTTTAGTTATACGATACAGTATTCCTGTGTAAAGTGCAGCAAATGTTAACATCTAGTTTGAATTTCTGACATTTTTAGCTTTCCCTTCAATGTAACATTTAGTATTTTCTTAGTTTATGTGTTGAACACCTTCATATCTTATATTTATCACTTTTTTTTTTTTTTTTAATATAATGTCCTATTTCTGGCAGGCGGACATACAGAATTCCTCCCAAAGAACATTTCCGTCTGCTAGTTCGAGCCAGTGCTATGAGACATCGGTCAAGTTCCTACACTCCATGGCTGGTATCAGAGGATTTGGTCAGACAATACAACATTCCAAGTAAACTTGCTTCAATATTTACTAACCTAAAGGCTCACACAGGTAGCAGGAAAAGGAAATCTGATACAGCAAATGAAGATAGGAAAAAGAAAATGAAAGAGGAAAAGTCAGAGAAGTCGAAAATGCCTGATGGTAGTGCTACACCTAAGACTCCTGGGAAGCCTGGTCGACCTAGGAAACGTGATCCTGATGCTCCAAGAAAGAAACCAGGTCCTAAGCCAGGCTCCAAGAGGGTTAAAAAGGTCCAGTCATCAGAGAAAGATGTGAAGAAAGAGAAAACTGAACCCAGTGACAGTGATGATGATATATCATTAGCAGTGTTGGCTAACAGACAGACAAAGATGGAGAATGGAGTTTCAGTTGATCCTAATGCTTCTTCGATACCTGCTGTTACCAATGCCATCCCCTCCCCTGGGAAAAGAAAGATCATTAAGCCCTCAAAAGAATTTCCTCCCAAAGAACATTCCTCAAAAGAACATCTCCCCAAGAAGATGAAGCAAGCAACACTGTTTGATCTGAAGACTGCAAAGAATTCCAGTGGGACTCCAGTGCCCAGACCATCTCCCAGAGGCAGGGTAAATTCAAGGCTGTACTGTATATGTAAAGTGGAAGTGAAGTTTGAAATATTGGATTTAATATGGTGAGTCTTTTTTATATGTGTGTAGCTATATCATTTATACATTTGTAATTACACAAATTCAGTAGTAATGATGTTACTTCCAAAAATGATTCTTTGTAGCGTCCTACTGCTGAGGGAGTCATGAGGTCACCTACCATGAAGACGTTAATGTCCAGGTACACCAAAAATAATGGCAACTTGAAGAAAACATATTATTACATCAGAATGGCAGCAAAGAGACTCTCCCTGGCTCAGATTGAGGTAAGGCTTTTTGTAATGCCTAAAGTGTAACATTATATACTGTTTATCTTTCTGAGAATGTTCTGTCTATACTAAAATGTCTTGACATTTGATTTTCAAAGCAGGGATCAGGTAGAGGACTGCTGTGTACAGCATATCATCTGAATCAGCCACAAGATTGATATATTTTGTTCTTAATTTTTATCAAAATGTTTTCAGATTAAAAACAAAAGGGAGGAGGTATCTTATGACATCATTCCCGTAATAGCAGCCCTTAAACTCTTCCCATCTCATATGCATGTTAGGTTTATAAGTGAGGTGAAAACTTGGGTAATAAAAAGGAGTGGGGATGGTGATTAATGGCAAAGAGTGAAGTGTCTTAAATCTGATTAAGGTATATGATGCTGTCTTGCTTGCTTTATTCTTTTCTGTTTAACTTAGCCCAGCCTTTTGTCCTTTCGCAGCTAATTTCACATAGCTCAGTTGCAGAAAAAGACGATGGTGTCTCCATATCCTTTCCACAAAACATCTTGATGGCCAACATCATACCTTGGTGTAAGAGTGGAGGTAGAGTATCCCTTGTCTGTCTGGCCAGGCAGACCCATCAGCAGCAGGACTGTTCCATGCAATGCATCAATGTTCCTTTGCAGCAAACAGTACCTCACCATAGCGAGGCGAGGGGAGGAGTGTGGAAATTGCTCCTGGATGGTTGCTGCTTTTGTCTCCACTTGGGTAACAGGGACACCAGAGTAGGCCAAGTTATATGGTTACCTCTCAGCACTGTAAATGGAAACCCTTAGACTTGTCAGTCAGTGTACAGTAGTCACCTAAAAGCAGCACTGCATTGAGTGAGTGGATAATGGGCACCACCTACCAGTAGTAAAAATCTGCTATACAACTTAGAATTCAAAATAAGGGCTTCAGTGATATATGGATGATTCTCTGGTCCATTTTATTGGGGATGCTGTTGGTAGTTTTCCCATTTTTGTACTTTCCTTATTCCTGGATTCTAACTCACCCTGTCCTTTGGTGAGGAAGGAGGGCAGAATGATGGTTATTCATATTTTCTTTATATTTTTGTAGGTTATTCCTGTTCCTGAAATTCGTGATGCATTAATCAGGCGGTACATGACCATGCAGCAGAAGAGAGAAGCCACTAAACTGGAACCTGAAGAAAGACAGCAGTTCTTAAAAGATACAGTAAGTACAGAACTAAAACTGTAGAAATGCTAAACAGTATTTACATATGGCACTGGTCATCTGTTGGAGATGATGACCCATGGCCTAGCTGAACCATTTTAAACATTTTTAACTGTGTAATTCACTCTGTATCAATACTTACATGAAATGATTATTGAAATGATCAAGAATCAGCAATCCCTTATCTTATCAGACTGTTTTGGGCAGGGTAGATAAGGCTCAGGATGATAAATGTAAAAATATACAAGGAAGCTTTCTGTACATAGAGTAAATTCTAAATTAGCCTCTGTTGCAATATCCAGCACTCCTGGCTTAGCTGTATTAAAGCAGTAGCCAGTGAAATCATGCAACATCCTACCCTGAAATGGGACGTAACCAGCGGTTCTATGCAATATCCAGTGTCAAGGTGTATCAATGGCTTGTAAGCAGTATCTAGCTGGCACCCAGGAAAACCCTGAAGTGCACCAGCAAGTGAGAATGCCTGGTACGCGCCAGCCAGTCAGAATCCGTCCAGGAGCAGCTTACTCAGCGTGCTGAGCGTACTACCTCGCTCTCATTCTCGCTCGTGGATCTCGTACAGTAAAGACGTGTCTGTGTGCTCCTCTCTTCTGACCGTGCAGTCGCCAAACCCTAGTGCTGTGACTGTATGCTCATTTGATGTAAACTGTATGGCCTGTCAGTCTTTGTGTCCTAGTGCTCTATTGTGATCCTGAAATTACGACTGCACGTTGTGCCGTACCGTACTGTACTGCACTGTGAACAGCTCTACCCTCCATCGATGCCAGCACTTGATGAGCACATACAGTAGTAAACTATGTCCTGTAGTGTGTTACACTACTGTATGAGTCCTGTTTTGTATATTATGCTTAGTTTTCGTCTTTTACTCATAGGAAAATTTTTAGGATAGAGGGTCAAGATGGATAGTACTGTACTGCAACACAGTATCTGGGTCGACACCTAATGTTGAGCTGATGGTGGGGGTACTATGCAGTATCTGACATTGCACTTTACTGCAACACAGTATCTGGGTCGACACCTAATGTTGAGCTGATGGGGGGGGGTACTATGCAGTATCTGACATTGCACTTTATTTGGGGTAGGGCTTGGCTAAATTACAATGGAGAATTGAGAGTTTACTGTATAATGGAGCTGTTCTGAGTAGTCTGCAATGTAGCAAAAATTATTATTTTGTAGAAGTACTATTGGGAAAATTCCTGGTACAGTCATGTGAGTTTATGGCTAAAGTCTGGTACAGCATGCCCTACATTTCACAATGAGGATGCAAAAAAAAAAAAAAAAATCATAACAGTTCATCATATATTGAGTCAATTACCATATTACTGTACATGGGTTCAGTGGGAATATGTTTTTGGCCAAGGGTCACCCACCCAACAAAGTCTAAAAACAAGTTTCCAACCCACTTACATGGGTTATTTCACTTCACATTGTTTCACTTGCTCCTTACCACCAAAAATAAGTCTGGAAACAAATTTCCACCTCACCTAAGGTGATAGTCATTTCACTTCACTTGCTGTTTGAACATAATACCACACTGTTGTTCCATCACTGACAGTAACATAACATGATAGTGATGAGTGCAAAGGCCATATTGGAACATACAAATGACTCAGACTTGTGTAAGGACAATCATATAAACAAAAATAGTGATCAAATATTGACCAGTGAGGCTTCGTATGGGATCATAATCATCGTATAAGCAAAAATTCTGCCGTATGTTATAAAAAGGTCATGACTTCCATGTCATCACATAAGCAGGGCATCATCACCTGTGGGTTCATTGTGTAATGAGGGTCTTCTTTACCATCACAGCTCACCATATGATGGGGTTACGTCAAGTGGAAACCTATACTATTGCATTATGATATATGCTTCACGCATTCTATATGATATGGCTCGTTCAACTTTGTTTGATATTAAGAAGTCACTGGTCAAGCTGACTCAGTATGGGCATGACTGTGGCGATCCCATTCGGATGGGCGATAGGAAGATGATGTCTCAGCCCCGCCACACTACCATCGACCAGTCGACTATGGTTTGGTTCTGCCAACGATAGGGTGCTGGCGTGCTTGTGCGTGGGATCGAGTTGAAGGCGGGAACCGAGAAGCTTGCACGCCTACACAACGTGCACAATTTCAAGGCATCTGAAGGTTGGCTCCACCGGTTCAATTTTCAGCATGAACTTACTGGTCATAAGACACATGGCGAGGCTTTGGACGCGACAGCATAGGATGTGGAGCTGTTTTGCCAGAAAGTGCAGCACCTAACCTAGGACGAGGGACTTGCTTTCGGTCAAGTGTACAGTGCTGACAAAACTAGCATCTCTACCGATCCTTGCCCACCAACACCCTGGCAGATGAGAGGGAGAAGACCATGCCTGGTCGGAAGTTGTCCAAACAGCATGTCCCATATTTGTGCTGTGCCACTGCAAATGGGATGCACTGCCCCATGCCTGTTATTGTTGGACGTGCAAAACATCCATGTTGTCTGCATGGGTTGATGGATAACCTGCCTGTTGTGTGGTACCATTCCATGAAGGCCTGGTTTACCTGTATGATCTACAGAGATTGGTTCCACAGACTCTTTGTCAAGGAAGTTATCTGTTATCAAATGCAGGAACTTGGTATCCCTCACGACCACGTGAAGGCACTCTTGATCCTCAACAATGCCTTTGTGCATCTGTCTGAAAAGGAATTGGTTGCTGATAACGTTTGTATCAGGTGCAAGTTTCTGCCATCTAATACAACTGCTTTCATTCAACCAACGGACCAAGGTTGGATAGTAACAGCGAAGAGACTGTACTGTCGGAGGTTCCTCGATGAGGTGATGGTGATGCTAGAGGACGAGGAAAGGGTTGACACATGTGGGGGATGGACCTCGGAAAATCTTCTGCGTTACATCAAGTCTGCAGTTTTCAACTGGGTGGATGCGTGGAAGGAAGTCTCTGTCAGAACCCTCAAAAGTGATTGGTCTCATCTCTTTCAGGGGTATGAGACCTCATATGACTGAGGAATTTGACATGGTCAATTTCCACCTTTATCTGTGTATGGTAGGTGAGGATGTGCATATTGATGATGTGAGGGAGTGGTTGGACAACGATGGCAGCGATCCTGGTCATCAGACATTGTCTGAAGAGGAGATCACCGCCGCTGTCTCTGTGGGGCCGACAGAGGACAGTGATGAGGACAAGGACCCTGACTCTGAGTACCCCGCCACTCCATCACTCCCTCGTCTCAGTGCGCTACATGGCGGCATAGAGCAGGTGCTTGAGTATGTCGAGCACCCACGCTGCTAAAGGGAGTTGGTGCCACTGAAGCTGTTAATGGATCTGCAGGCAGTCAGGGATGCCGTAATCCTCTGTCAGAATTTTTGCACCAAGCATCAGTCCAAGATTGACTCGTTTTTCAAGCCTGCCACCCCCACTCATGCTTCCCGTTCTTCCCACCACCACCACCACCTCATCCCCAGTCTTCACTCTCAGACCCACAACCGAGCACATCAGCAGCTGTTGAGTTGCCTTTTGACATGAGTTTGCAACTATATTCAGGGTCTCCTGAGGTGGGTAGTCCTTCATCATCTTGTCGCATGTCCCCACTCATCATCCAGCTCCAGCGGATGGAGGAGGAGGTGTTAACATTTGTTAAGTGATTTAGTTAGTCACTAGACGACATAGGATTACTGTGCACAAGCTGGAGGCTAGCAGTTTATTATGCCTGTCTGCCTTTCATTCATTTTTCATTCATTATCCAATCCTATGTCGCCCCACAGAGGAGTGTAGGAGCCCGGGGCCATGCAAGGTGGTCCTGACATTTAAGATGAGAGTGACCAGCCTCTCTCATCCCTGAATGGCATTACGTGAGCAATAAACCCCAACCACCCCTTGGATATAAACCTTCACCGGCTCAATCTGATTGGAGCGCTGTAATAACCACTAAACCACCAGGCGCCAAAATTTGGTTATATGGTTACCATCCAGCGTAGTAAATGGTTTCCTGGTGTACAGGAAACCATTTGGTTTGTCACTCACTGTAGTCACCCACAGGCAGAAGGACGAGGAAAGAATGAAGGCAAGAAAGACAGAAGAGGGAGTGTAAAGTCACCCGTAGGCAGAAGGACAAGGAAAGAATGAAGGAAAGAAAGTCAGAAGAGGATTGAAGGAAAGAAGGAGCAGACACCCGAGAGTAGCACTACATCGAGTGAGTGGTCCGGGTGGTAAATACTTTACAGTTCGCTACCCTACAGTAATCCCTCTATTTTCCGGACGACCACTGTCCGGTTACCTCACTGTTCGGACATCGTAGGCTGATGGTCGAAACCCCAAAATGCCCCGAAATCGCAAAAAAAAAAAAAAAAAAAAAAATAATTTTTTTTTTTTCCCCCCGTCAGTTTGAATTTCCCCGCGCGTGCCAACCAGCTCCCTTCCCGCGCTCCCCCCCTCCTGTTAGTTGCCTCTCAACTCCCATGAAGAGTGAACGGTTGTCGGATCATTTGCGGTATTTTCGTTCTTGTTTAAACAGTCATAATTCACAGTGCTAAGGATTAAGTGTAGTTAAACACTGGATTACTGGACATGCTTCAAGAGCAATTATGACCACTGTAAAAACCTTAGAGGTGGGGGTAATATTCGTTAACAACCATCATGGACATGTAAGTACCCTGTCAACTGCTAAATATTTTCCATAATCACTTCTGAATCCTCATTCTCTGGTTACATTTTATTTACTTCATGCTTTGTGTCCCATATTTGAGT
>JAGKTI010027035.1:0-13384 GCA_018397915.1 Birgus latro | reverse complement strand
TATCCTTAATATACATAAAATAAAATTAACCTTCGAACAAGAAATAGTAACTAGAACTTAGTAATACTTCAGTCTCTGATTCCACCAGATTATCTGAGAGAAATAATACTCTCTTCTCCACAGATTATAAATCAACTGACTCACATATCACGATACAAAAGTAATTATACGAGAGAATTCCACCACTGAAGTACCATGGGCTTTATACTCAACAAGATGTTGGCTATACTGCTCACAGGAGAATTACTCGCCCGATACATAACATACATACATTAAGAATACACTCAACTCGACCTCTAAACTCAACACGAGGTACACATGTGAAAAAGAAAATTACAAACTCAGGAGTGACTTGCATAAACCACGGTCTCAAAAGGACTCGTAGTATATTCCAGGTTTACAACTTGTTACAAGGTTTACTCGATATTTAATATAATCACCCCTATTTTCCATGGGTTTGCACATTATAACATATCTATGCATATTATCAGATGCCCAAGAATAATTTATTATATAATATCACAGCACTTGCAATACCCTGCATGATAGAGAAATACAACACTCCATATCTCACTCGCTTTTAACCAGAATATTTCACTTTAAGAATAAAGGCTTTACTAAGTGGACCATACGACATCATAATCGACAACTATATATAAGAAATGAACTAAGTGGAACTGTGTAAGGGCTTTGGCAATTAGGACTGCGAGACTTTTCGCAGCCAGTACCCCAACCACATGACGCCGCACCATCAATCTGTGGATACGTCCTTCCTCCATGAAATATCAGCTCGAAGCCATATAAAAGAATTGGAGAATATTATCAGACAACTACTTTATATATAGTTAGAATGAAAACTAATTATTGTGACATATGGGGGAAAATACAGTGAATTTACTCTAGACCGACCCGTGCATACGTCCTTCCTCCATGAAATATCAGCTTGAAGTGAGGGCCTAGCGGCAAGGACATCCCGGGAATCCCGCAATGTTCTTACAAACGGTTCTGGCTTTGACTTATTACTCTACAGTTAACTTATTAACAAAGAAATTGCAACAAGGAATTTACGCTCTCCTCTACTTAGACAAAATAACTTATGATGATTTAAATTTTGTGGCAATAACATGGGTCTAACAGTTTTAACGATGCCTAAACTCACGCATTGACATAATTAATACCAGGCATCGTCTTTGTCTGCCTACATGATCTAGCGACAGTGAAAAATAAATTAATTTCGCGACTAACAGTGACCGTAATCAATAATCAGACTTTACCTGAGCTCATAGACATTATTATTTAGTACAACAAGATGATAAACACAAACTCAGCTACAAAATTCTGAATTCCAAGTGTAAATACAACTCATCGCGGATTTTAATCTCGAATCAACTTTCTTCGCCTCTTTATCAAAAACAGACATGAATTTGCGCATCCAACCCGCTCTACACGGTCTTACATGTTAATAATATTACTCCCCTACTACACTTTAACTAAGATCAAGCCCAAAAAATGAATTACAAGGTCCACTTCCCACACATTGCATCGATTTAAAAGGGTCTAGAACTACACTTACACCATACATAGACTAACGTATATTACACTTATATTACACTTACACTCTACTTATACTAACTTATATTACACTTATACTACTTATATTATACTTATATTACATACAAAAATACAGCATTACATGTGGGCCCGTGCTTTGCAATGGTAGTTGTGGTGGAGAGGGTGGTGGGGGTTGTGGTGGAGAAGGTGGGGATCGTGGTGGAAGGTAGTGGAGGTCGTGATGGAGGGTGGTGGTGGTATGAGAGAGTCAGCAGTGTCTTAGTTCGTCATGCTGGGTCAGACTGTTAGCGCCATTCCTCCCTCGTCGCTCTTCTTTATTGTTGTTCGTATTTTCTCACCGCTTCGTTTGCTTCTTATTTTGTAGTGCTTGATTTCTCCTTAGTCGGTGGCGTTGTTGATAGACGTAAGCTATTGTTTCTCATAAATCGTGGAGCTGAGGTGGTTAGGACGAGACGTTAATCGGCTTTATTTACCGCTGCTAAGTGGTCATAGTGGGTACATTGTTACCACTGCACACCAATCTCGGTAACGTGGTCGGAGGTACTTGTTGGGAAGTCGATGATGGGTTATTTAATACAACCAGAATAAAGTCGTGAGACGTATTATCAACGAAGGTGAGTTACAGGACTCTTGGGTTACTGAGTTTTATTGTAGATTTATCTTGATAGCGATTTACAATGATCTTAGCGTGACGGCCAGTCTCCCCTTTCTCCTTACTCTGCCCTAATTGTGCTCTCGGGCATTCTCTATCCCCTTCTCTCTCCCTTTCTGATGTGAAGGGTTTCTCAATGCCATTATATACAGGTGGGAAAGGATGTTTAGGTAAGGTAGTAGTGTCTAATCGATCTCCTGTGGGCTTCCACGTGTTTGAATACATCATGAGTTTGTTGCTTGTTTGGACTACGAGGATATTTTGAGAAACATCATATGTTAGGATTCTTGATAGTCTTGGACAACAGACTGTGTACAGATATCATGTGAAATCAGACACTACATCCTGTACATTGTGTTATGAGATATATACTAATGCCTATATAATATCTACAATACAATGGATGATTTCAGCTCCTCAGGAATTACATGTTTCAACTTAAAGAATGACTGGATAGTACAATTTGCCTTGAAAACTACTCTAAGATTTAGCTGTGGTTAATATTCACATAGTAAGTTGCTTAAACGTTTAAGGAGTGAATAGCTACCTTTCGCAGCATAAACAATAGGGAAATAAATCACATCTCTATGTACAGTGGGTGACTTAACAGATGGGCATCGTAATTTACTCAGTGTTTTACCAATATATACATCAAAACTTAACAGATGGGCATAGTACTTTACTCAGTGTTTTACCAATATATACATCAATAGAATTTAATGGAAATTCTTTCTTATGTAGTAAATTTCTCAGGTACTGGAGTTCAGCATCAAAGTAGTTTGAACAAATACTACTACGGTACAAATACAGACTACTTTAAGTTTGATGCTGAACTCCAGTACCTGAGAAATTTACTACATAAGGACGAATTTCCAATAAATTTTATTGATATATATATCGGTAAAACACTGAGTAAATTACTATGCCCATCTGTTAAGTCACCTACTATACCCAAAGATGTGATTTATTTCCCTGTTGTTTTTGCTGGGAAAGGCAGCTGTTCCTTCCGTAAACGTTTAACTTCTTGAATTTTATCCACAACTAAATCTTGGAGTAGTTTTCAAGGCAAATTGTGCTATCTGCCACCCTGACTCACTTTTTACGTAGGTGTTTGCCGTCATGTGCGAAACAGATTAGAGATACTAATTTAATTTCTCGTATTTTATGATCGCTGGTCAAACTTATGATTTCTTAATGCTGACTTAGCAACGTTTTGAAGCCCGAGTGTCAGTTTTTCGGTTTTGTCACCTTCCATTTAGGAACTATTCAGTTATCTGAACATACTGTAGCCTACTGAGGAAATTGTATCCAGAACAAGATACCCATTCGGTAAAATCGATCGGCATTTTAATATTTCCTTGAAGGAAAAGATTATGATGAAAACTGTTGCAGTGTAGTGCAGAGTTTGCTATTGCCTTTATGTAGCATTATTTGATATGAATATAAAGTGATGATTTTTTAAAAATAATTCATGGAGGAGGAAATGTCGGATGGAAAAGAAAACTAGAGTGGTGTAATTGTAGTGCTAGCCCAGAGTCAGTCGCATAAAAAAAAGCAGACCCAGAGTCAGTCGCATAAAAAAATAATAATAATAATAAAGCAGACCCATCAACCATCGGCAAACAACCATCCCTGCAAGACCGTCCCGGGTAGTGAACTGATGTTCCAATGAGGCTGACAGCGCCGTGCCACAACGAGACACGGAGATTATTGTGGAGGTTTGGTTCCTTAATGGACGCCGCATTTGCGTCTCTCCACCCAGTAAACAGAGGCACCATAGCAGGCTCCATGTCACCCCGCGTTTTGCCTATACGATTGTCATCACACGTTGTAAATGGTATTCTGAATTACAGAAAACTGTTTGGCTAGCCACTCAGTGTCGAGCACCTGATGTGGAAAGAGGAGTGATAAATTGTGGCAGGAAAGATGGAAGAAATAGGAAGAAAGCAGGACAGACACAGATGACAGATGTGAAAAAAGAAGCAAGTGTAAGGATAGAATTTTTAGACTGTAGATAATATACGAAGATCCCACCATTCTATCACCAGTGTGGTGTTATAATTTTGAACTTCCAAAGTTAATTAACGAAAATAAGAAGAGATACCATCACCATGAATCAGAGTTACAAGAGCAGGCTGCCACCACCCAGTGAATGCCGAGAAAAAATTATTAGTTCCGCTAAAGTAAGATGAAGAGCACTGGGGCCTTGCGAATAAGTGACTAGGGTAGCGTGAATTGTTTAGAGTGCGTGAGTCTTAAGATAGCAATTCACCTTGCGGGCCACTCAATCTCACGATAAAACTCCCCTGGGGATAATAAGTCTCAAACACAATAAAAACTTAACCTAATATTTAATAAGTATAAACATATACATATAAGAAACTAGATATTGATCAAATTAACCATAGATTACTTACAGGATATGAATTACTAGAAATTATAAGATCATTACTCTCTTGCACTGATATTATCTCAGGGCAGGCCAGATATACCAAAAGAAGATCAATGAATCCAAGAGTACTTCCATCTCCGCTGAACAAATTCACGGAATGATACTAACACACTATCATGAACAGAGTTCCTCACAGTTGGATTTAAGCACAATTTTATATTCACATGCACATATAAATATATAAACTTCACCTCTTAACCTACTATTTCCAAATTAACATTATCTCCAGTGTATCTAACAATTTCATATACCAAATCATTAAATTTACTATGAAACCTTAACATGGAACCAGCAATCCAATGGCCTCGTATGGGCTCCTTGGGTAATGACCTTGGAAAAATTACATAACAGAATATATCCTTGGGACCAAGTTCTTTCTCACACTTTTCACTTCGAAGTTCTCAGTCAACTCATACAGTGATAATAGAGGAACTATGTAAATGAATCGACACTCTAAATACGAAATGAAATTTTCAGTAACTTCCTAGGACTAAATTCAAACAGGCTTACTACTCATTTACAATATTCCCAAATATGTATATATAAGATTACAGTATTACAGTGGACCAATAATTCGCTATCGAGATTAGTGAATCTGAAAAAAAGGGGGGGGGAATTTATAGAGTAAACGGGCACAAACGAGAAGAACCGTTTGGTTACTCCTTTCGTCGGGGCAGGCGGCTACAATGGAACAACGGCAATCTGCGTATCCCTGCGTATCTGAAGACAACAGAGATAGAAGTCATTATGAAAGGAAGTTAGAGGAGATATTATCAGTCAACCTATTAAATTATAGAGAGGATTTACATTATAGATGCAAAGGGAAGAGGGAGGGAAATACGGAGCATGAACACCCACCTGCGTATCCAAAGACGACAGAGATAGAAGTGAGCGTCACTGCCCTTCGGCTGCATGCTCTCTTCCTCGCGATTGTCCTAACATCGGAACTGATTTTGGCTAATTCCTCTGCAGCATTACTGTTCACACCTACTAACATGGCATAGGAAATAAGGTGTTCACACTCGACTTACATAAACAGATTGACTGACAATATTTAAAATTTTGTGGTAAGCGTATGGGATTGACAATTATACCGAAGTCTAAACCAACGAGTGTTTAAACTAATTATAACCATGTGGAGATACATATCCAGTCGCCAGTGTAACGCAGACTTTAAGATTTGCAAATTTCCATTATCGGCAATTAGAATTTAACTAAGCTTTAATTCATTACTATGTAGTACAAAAAGATGATAATACCAAGCCTGACTTACAAATTTTGAATTTAAAGTATGAAGATAAATTTTCGCGATTATTAATCTTGTGCTAAAACTTTCATCTTTACCATGAGAACTGACCACGACTCTCTCTCCCATAATCGCTCTATACAGTTCCTCTATTACTAGAGTATCACTTAAGCTAAAATATTAACAGGGAACAAGCCTGAAAATGGAACCTGATGATCACCCTCTACCTATTGCAGATGAATCATAATCAGGGGTTCAAGGCTACACTTGCATTACACTTATACTACACTTATATTAACTTATATTATACTAATTTATACTAACTTAAGTATACTTAAATTACCCTCAAAATTATGGCACTACACAGGTCCGTCCTCCGGAAAAAAAAAAATTAACATCGGAAGTCAACAACCAGTTCACCTCTCTACACTTCCCAGAGACGTGTGTGCAGATGGGATGGACTTACCAAATTTGACTGTGAAACTCTCTATGAACTCCAGAATGAGATAGTGATTCCACTAACTGTTACTCCCACAAGCAAAACTGCATACCCCAGGGGGTCGCTTCTCTGTCACCAATGATCTCTGGAAAATTCAGTTGAAAGATGTGCCCCAGCCAACCTCCTGCCTGGGCGATAACATGGTCATCTCACCTGGACTGACCTGTACTATCGCTGCTAGGATTGTCCCAGGGGCGCTTCCCATGCATACAACCTATTATCGCATTCACGCTCCATTCACTCATCCTTGTGTTTCCAGCTCTCCACCTAGTAACTGACGAGCGCCTGTCAGGTCCTGAAATCACTGTTACACCCTAGACCGTGTTGACTGTAAGTTGAGAGAGTTCCTAGAGTTGCCCTCGAATTAAAGCAACAAGATATTCCCACTGAACTGGGCTACGCGCATGACACACTACAATGAACTCTAGATACGAGATAAAACCTTTGATATCTTGAACTAACACAGTCAGTAGTCAGACAGTCCAACCCGCACACATTTCCCTATCCAGCTCTTAACTTGATACTGCTCTAACCCGCTTCACAACACTTCAACATTCTTCAGTTAGTCTACGGGGAGGACATCTTTCACGTGGTGGTAATTGTTTGTCCACTGGGTCAGGTACAAATGCTTCTTCCAGGGGTTCCAAGAGCCACTCTTCCCCTCCATAATTGGGCTTTACTTGTCCTGCGGCTCTATGTAACCTTTTCCCCGTGAATACAATCTCTGCCAAGTACACATTTCCGTCCATTAACACTTCCACTACACGATACGGACCATCCCATTTCACATTAAGCTTTTGACACATACCAGGTATCACTGTTTCTTTCTTAATCCACACAAGGGTTCCAACTCCAACCACTTGGTTCTTTCACCTTCGGTTAGCCACGTCTCCGTACCTTCTCGACATCTTTCGACGAGTGTCCCGAATGAGCGCATGGGCAACCGTGATCTCGTCTTCCTCGCCATCAACTGAGGGTAATGACGCACTGACCAGTCTGGGAAGGTGGCAAGAGAAGAACGCGAAGTAAGGTTGCTGTCCCGCAGACGTATGTACCGCCTGATTCATGGCAATCTGACAGGACTGGAGCAACTGGGGCCAAAGGAGAGGGTGGCCCTGACATAAGGCGGAAAGGATTGATTTCAGGGTCCTGTGCATCCTCTCGGTTACTCCATTCCCTTGGGGATGATAAGGGGTCGTGTAGTACAGGGTGATTTGGTGTCGCTGGCAGAACTGTTGAAAGTCTCTGCTGGTGAATTCGCCTCCGTTGTCCAGGACAATTCCACGGGGTGTGCCATAGTCTGCCACATGCTACCCAAGTTTGTCTGTGATGTGTGTTGTCTGTTTTGTTGTGAGGGGGAAGAACCTATCGAAGCAACTATAGTGGTCCACTACTGTAAGCACATAGCGATAACCCTGGACTCCAGCAACCATGTCAGTGAGATCTATTCCAATCCTCTCCAGTGGTTTATTCACTGGGAGTAATTCCTTCCACTGTTGCTGCAATCCAGTGTTCTGTTTGAACCTTTGACAAGTTACACATTTTTTTACATACTCACATACATCGACTTTGAGATTTTGCCAGTAATAGAGTTCTTCAGTTTTTTTATATAATTTTCTTTTGCCCTAGATGGCCTGTTAATTCATGGGCGTGTTGTAGAGCCTGAACAACTAAGGTACGAGGAACTATGAGACTATTCTGAAGACTACCATCCACCTTTTCACGTACAAAATGTAATATCTCATCTACCAAGGCAAACTGATCTAACGTAGTCTTTGGTAATCTTTTAGCAGGGATTCTACCACCTTCCAGATACTGCGCAAGTTCTCCCTATACTGATTCTTCTCTCTGGCGGTCTCTCATTTGTTGTCAGTCTAACCCAAGCCATGTGGTTTCAGGCGAACAGACTACCACTCAAACTGGGTGTGACAACTGGTCTGCGACAAAATTATCCTTGCCTTTGAGGTATTGAATGTCGTAGTTATATTCCCTCATTTCCAGAATCCATCGGTTCATCCTAGGTTATTTAGTTCTGTGTTTGAATATGCTTGTTAGAGGTTGGTGATCAGTGACTACCATGAAACGGGTACCCCATAAGTAATGATGAAAGTTCCGGCACGCGAACTACTGCTAGAGCCTCCTTGTCTTTTGCTGAATAACGAGACTCGCAAGGGGTCAATTTTTTTTAGAAGTACCCGATTGGCTTGTTGGTACCATCAGCTTGGATTTGACTAAGGACCCCTCCAACATGAGTGTTACTGGCATTCGTAGTAAGAACGAATGGTTGCCCTACCCGAGTTCTAACCAAAACAGGGGCATTTGTAAGGCAAGATTTGAGATGTTCAAAAGACTTCTGACATTCGCCCGTCCAGTGAAATGTCGTTCGAGATTTAGTCAAATTGGTAAGTGGCGTAGCAATCTGTGCGAACGATGGTACACGTTTCCTATAAAACCCACACATTTCGAGGAATCATCTCACTTCCTTCACGGTGGTGGGTGGCTTCATCTTCACAATGGCTTCTACGTTTTTCGGATCTGGCTTACTTCCCTCTGCCGAAATCTGGTGACCCAGGAAGGTCACTTCCTTACATCCAAATTCACATTTACTGAGATTTAATTTCACCCCACTAAGAGCAAGCAGCGCAAAAAGTTGTTTCAATCACTCCAATAGAGTAGGGAAACTGGGGGCCCATAAGATTAAATCATCTAAATAATTTTTGACCCAACCCTTCTGTAGAAGAGGTGCTAATCAGGTCACCATTTGCCATGAGAAAATTGCGGGGGAACAGTTGAGACCGAAAGGAAGGCGTCTGAATCGACAGAGAGCCACCCCATCACTGAAGGTAGTTAGATCACAACTCTTCTCATCTAACAGAATTTGGAAATACGCCTCTTGCATGTCCAGTGCAACATAATAGTGATGTCCGGCTGCTTGTTCTACTAACTCATCTAGCCGTGGAAGTGGGTAGACATCCGCCGCAAGGTGATGGTTTACGTGGCGATAATTGAGACATATTCATTTACTACCATTTATTAACAAGGATGATGGGTGACAACCGGGCTGCTGTGGACCTTTCAGTTATCTCTCTGTCCTCCATGTCCCTCAACATCTCAGTGATAATTTGTTTTGCTTGAATTGGATAGCGATACATAGGCCCACGACTGGGCTGAGGGTTTGCGACTTTAATATGAGCTGGAGGACCTCTAATTAGGCCTAACTCCCCTTGGTCAAGAATAAAAAGAGGGTCATACTCAAGGATCAACTCAATTAAATCTTCTCACTGGTCATTAGTGAGGTGTTGCCAATTCTTTTCACCGAACAAAGCTTTCAGTTTCTGAGAACGTGTTCCGTTTTGTTTGACGTGATCGTTCTCTGGGAGAAGATCAATGTGTATTTTAGTGATGTTAATTTTGTCAGGGATTGGATTGGCCACTCTCTCGTGTGATCCGATAATGGTACCTTTATGAAATACTTTTACCTTTTTGGTGGTGTTCATGAGTGGGAAGTAGATGGTATTTGCCTCATTTACTTGGACCAAATAAGGATGACTATTATGATTAACCCTAGGTTGAGGGTAGATGATGAAATTAGTTGTTGGGTCTTCTTTTACAGGTATGGACATTAATATAGACTGGTAAGGGTCTACCTGTACTGTAGTAAGGGGGTTAATCTGCAAGAAGGTTTGTGTTGGATTAGAAAGCTCTACTGGATCAACTCATTCTCCCCACCTTGTTCTTCTGACAGCGGATATGATTCACCACATAAGGGGCGCCTCCCCATATCATAACTCTCTTCACCCCATCCCACATGAGCGGAGCTTGGCTCAACATGTCACATCCCAGGAGTATGTCAGTACTGATGTAAGAATTTGGTACTACCGGGAACCATTGTTTATGCATCTTCTCATCACCAACCGCTATTTCAGCTTGCAACATTCCTAATACTCTCAGAGGTTTGCCTGTGACTCCTTGTAAGTGCAGCGGGTTTCGACGTGCATTCAGTTCTCCCCCAATCCGTTTGATTGCGGACTCCTTAATTAAAGTGTAGCTACTACCGGTGTCCACGATAGCTTTTATTATTTTCCCATTTATTATTATACTGACAGTGGGGGATGTTTGGCCACCGACTAGTCATCTTTGTTGAGATGGTCCATGAGATACTTTCGGAAAGACATTTCGAGCTGCGGTGCTGTGACTATGTCCAGGGCACCCGCATTCACCGCGCCGACATCCGGGTCTGTGACAGTCAAAACAATGCCCAGGAGGGGGTTTCCGCCAACAGTCTCGGAGGTTATGTGATGATGTGAGACGATGAGCACAGTATTTATCACTATATGCTTTGGGGGTACTAGGCCGTCCCTTATTTGCTTGTACTAGGTTAGATTTGAGCTCATGGATCTGGCCTTTTAGTTCCTTCACTTCGTCTCTCGGTCCATCTGGACTCGAAATATCACTTTGATTTGACGAGGTGGATGGCGATAGCCAGTTTCCTACCTCCCTTTCCTTCGCACTTCTCTCGGAAGGCACAGCATTGACCCGAGATGATTGACTCACTTCCAATAGTTGGCATTCATGTTCAATTCTGTCAATAAACTTTCTCAACGGGTATTCATCATCTAGGAAACCTTCGAGTTTTACCCTTGATGGAAGAGGTAACCCATACCACAATTTTCGCTTGATAGTTCTGTCTCGGTTAGGAAATTTCTCACTAAGAAATTTATGTTCGACAGCCATGTGTTGACAAATAAAGCAGTGCATAAAGGCCTGAGGTTATTCTACCCAATCATAACAGGCTGAATCCAGCTCCTGCCATGCCCGGTCAATACTCACTTCAATAGCACACTCTGCTCTAAGGAATACCTTGAATGCTGACCATGAGGTTACTCAATTTTAGTCTGGTTGTTATGAATGAAAATGGCAAGTTCCAAGCTTCAAAAAACATTTCCAGGCGAGCTGCCGCATCGATACCCTGTAGTTGGCCAAGTTCTAGAGTTGGAATATCATGAGGCTTTGTGAGGTTCCCCTTTCCTAACATTGTTAGAGATCTGTCATGAGACTGAGGATAGGCTGATTTCGAAAGGAACTGCTGCGGTTCAAGCTGGTCAAGCTCATGGGCTAACTGAGTTAGTCTAGAGAGAATCCCTCCTCCTTAAACCGAGTTTCTACATCTCGCCAGCTCATGGTATTATGAAAAGAATAACTCTTACTTCTACAGGCTTCCCAATCCACTAGACCAAATATCCCTTTATCACTGCCAACAGTTTATCTTTTACTTTACTCTTTGCCTCATCTGACCAGTGAACAATATGCTGTATTACTGGACCACCTTATACTTTGCCTTACGTTTTTATTTTCTGATTGATGGCATTTTGGAATGTTCGGTAACCTTCAGTAGAGACTGGGGTGTTTCCCTGGTAAATACGGGGTTCCACTAGACAAATATGGACTACTGCCTCACAAATACTCTCTATGGCTCCTGCAATCTGTTGGATATCATGAGCTATTTGGCCTGGAGTCGTATGCCAACTAATGTCATTGCTTCCTATCCAGAGAATGCATAGATCGTGTTTCCAATCTAATATTCCATTTACTCGGTCATTAGAGAAAAAAGTTCTCACCTTGGCACCAGAGGCCCGATATATTCTCAATTCCACGCCCAAATTAATATACAATGACTGAGGGATTTGACTGTGACCTACTAGGGACACTTTAAACATACTGTTCGTCTACTAGTAACTGTGAGAATACACCGATCACTCTTCACTCTTATTATTGATGGAGAATTCTTCTTATCCTCTAGGAGTTCACGAATTATAAGATTAAGTGGGCCTCCAGTGTATTGATACTGGATTTCTATCTAAATCCCACCGCTTTTGCCACCAGTGTAACGATAGAAAATTTAGAAAAGAGTTAATAACTAGAATTAAGAGGTTACCACCGATGCCAACAGTGTAAGGATAAAATTTTTGGACTGTATATACAATAAGAAGATCCCACTGCTTTTCCACTAGTGTAAGAATAGAATTTTTGGATCATTTAGTTAATTAATGAAAATAAGAAAAGATACCATCACTATGAATCAGAGTTACAAGAGTAGGCTGCCACCACCCAGCGAATGCCAGGAAAAAATTATTAGCTCCACTAAAGTAAGATGAAGAGCACTGGGGCCTTGCGAATAAGTGACTAGGGTACCGTGAATTGTTTAGAGTAGTCTTAAGATAGCAACACACATTGCGGGCCACTCAATCTCACGATAAAACTCCCCAGGGGATAATAAGTCTCAAACATAATAAAAACTTAACCTAATATTTAATAAGTATAAACATATAAATATAAGAAACTAGATATTGATCAAATTAACCATAGATTACTTACAGGATATGAATTACTAGAAATTATAAGATCATTACTCTCTCTCACTGATATTATCTCAGGGCAGGTCAGATATACCATAAGAAGATCAATGAATCCAAGAGTACTTTCACCTCCGCTGAACAAATTCACGGAATGATACTAACACACTATCATGAACAAAGTTCCTCACAGTTGGGTTTAAGCACAATTTTATATTCACATGCACATATAAATATATAAACTTCACCTCTTAACCTACTATTTCCAAATTAACATTATCTCCAGTGTATCTAACAATTTCATATACCAAATCATTAAATTCACAATGACACCTTAACATGGAACCAGCAGTCCAATGTCTTCGTATGGGCTCCTTGGGTAATGACCTTGGAAAAATTACATAACAGAGAGAAGGGCAAGAAGTTGTATGCAGCCTTCATGGATCTGGAGAAAGCATATGACAGGGTGGATAGACAAGGTTTGTGGAAGGTATTAAGAATATATGGAGTGGATGGGAAGTTATTGAAGGCAGTGAAGAGTATGTATGAGGGTGCTAAGGCTGCAGTGCGTGTGGATGGCAAGCTGAGTGAATCTTTCCATTTGAAGGTT
>JAGKTI010027034.1:0-11947 GCA_018397915.1 Birgus latro | reverse complement strand
ACCATCTCATTCAACCCCTCCTCATCATAAACCATCTCAGTCTACCCCTCCTCGTCACAAACCTTCTCAGTCTTCCCCTCCTCATCACAAACCATCTCAATCTATCCCTCCTCATCACAGACCATCTCATTCAACCCCTCCTCATTACAAACCTTCTCTGTCTACCCCTCCTCATCACAAACCTTCTCAGTCTTCCCCTCCTCATCGCAAACCATCAAAGTCTTCCCCCCTCATCACAAACCATCTCAGTCAACCCCTTCTCATCACAAACCATCGCAAGTAAGCTGCAAAAGGACGAAAACCTGGGCCAATGTAGGACGAAGGCAGAAAAGGACGAGCTATGACAAAAACAAAAATGGCTGCTGACCTTTTTCAACTTCCTTTCGACCTTAAAATCGCAAACGGCCTTCACTGTACACATATATTACTTAAACCTTTACTTAGGATGACTTAGAGACTCGTTAGCGTAGGTACGACGTTATATATATAAAGTTACGAACGCATCTCCCCCGAACGTACGATCTTTTCCTGTCATAAGTAGATTTGAGGAAGGTAATATTTTGTCGTAAGAAATTTGCTTTTGTAGGGAGAATAAAGGAGGAAATAGAAATATCATTATTATTATTATTATTTATTATTATTATTATTATTATTATTATTATTATCATTATCATCATTATCACTGTCATTTTCCTCTCCTCCTCCTCCTCTTCCTCTTCCTCCTTCTCCTCCTCCTCCTCCTCCTGCATATCATCAGCATCATCATCATCATCATCATTTTCCAGCTTACGAGAGGAATATTACTGTCCGTTCGTCTGTACATCCTGGCCATCAATAGGCTACTCTTAAGCGTACAAATTAATGATGTACAATGTAATGCCCGGTCCCACGCCTACATTACACCCAAACCTCCACAACACTTTTTCCTAAGTGATTTATTTTGCCAATTACATCTTACTGTCCTCTTCTGTGTTACATAAATCCTTCCAATATCACCATACTCTGCTTAAAGCTCCCTAACACCTCTTCCTCAGTGATTTATTTTTGGATAGGGATGGTTACTATTAGTTTCTATACTATACTGACACACAGGAGGATAATAAGGAGTAATAGGCAAATTAAATCACTTAGGAAAAGGTGTTTGGGAGCTTTATGAAGTATATAGCAATAATGGGAGGATTTATGTGGCACAGAAGAGGACAGTAAGGTATAATAAGCAAACTAAATCACTCAGGAAAAGATATTAAGGAGCTTTACGCGGAGTATGGCAATAATAGAAATATTTATGTAACACAGAAGAGGACAGTAAGATGTAATAAACAAAATAAATCACTTTGGAAAAGGTGTTAGGGAACTTTATGCAGAGTATGGTGATATTGGAAGGAATTATATAACACAGAAGACTGGAAGGTGTAGTAAACAAAATAAATCACTTGGGAAAAGGTATTAGGGAGTTCTATGTAGAATATGGAAGTATTAGAAGGATTTTTGTAGCACAGAAAAGTAAAGTGTACTAAGGAAAAGTAAATCACTTATGAGGAGGTGTTAGGGAGCTCTATGTTCACTATGGTGATATTAGAAGGATGTACGTAACATAGAAGAGGACAGCAAGGTGTAATAAGCAAATAAATCACTTAGGAAAAGGCATTAGGGAGCTTTATGCAGAGTATGGCAATATTGGAAGGGTTTAGGGAACACACAAGAGTGAGGTGTAATAAACAAAATAAATCACTTAGGAAAAGGTGTTAAGAGCCTTCTTCAACTTACGAGAATATCGGCGTTTGACTGATTCTTCCACCTTACCTGGTATACATAATAAATCAGTCGTTGGCATTCGATAAGGGCATAATTTAGACACATATAAGAAGGGGAAAAAATGTTCAGTGTCACCACCTGTAAAAGTTTGAAAATTTGTATGTATCATCAAGGCAAAAAATTTATATATACGTATATTTCACAGTAAATTTAATGACTAAAGTTTTCTTTTTTTCATTCTTTCCTCTTCCTTCTGCCCGCAGGTGACTCTACACTGAGTGACAAGCCAAATGGTTTCCCGTACACCTGGAAACCATTTACTACGCTGGATGGTAACCATAATACCAAATTATGGTGCTTGGTGGTTTAGTGGGTAATTAAGGTGCTCCAATCGGATTGAGCCGGTGCAGGTTTATATCCAAGGGGTGGTTGGGGTTTATTGCTCACACGTAATGGCACTCAGGGATGAGTGAGGCTGGTCACTCTCATCTTAAATGTCAGGACCAACTTGGCTAGCGCCGGCCTCCTACGCTCCTCATGGGGCAACATAGGATTGGATGATGGATGGATGGATTTTTATTATTATTATTATTATTATTAGCAGTAGCAGTAGTAGCAGCAGCATACGTAGTGGTTATGGTGGTAATAGTAGAAATAATGTAGGTGCAAACATCAAGCTCGTCAGAATATGAACCCAGTGGACTGCAGGCTAAAGTATTCCTTCACAGTCCACGTTCCTTACACTGGTGGATAGGGAGGGAGTTGAGGCACGTTTGTATAACCAGGCAGTGGATTCAGCCAGTTATATCAGTGCCACCACATGAAGGCACCATCTCCATCACCAGTAGTAGTGGTAGTGATAGTAGTAGTAGTTGTAGTAGTAGTAGTATAACCAGGTAGTGGATCCAACCAACCATACTAATGCCACCACGTGAAGACAGCCATCTCCACCACCAAATTGAGAATAAATCTTTTTAAATTAAGGACCATAGGGCATTGGAGACGCCTTTAGCACTTTTTTTGGCGATTTGTTTTTATCATCCGGGAGCTTGAATGGTGAGTCAGTGGGAGTTTAGCTCATTTGACTGAGAAAGTAGTTATTACCTCGTTATATTTATTTATTTATTGCTCTCAGGACCCTACCTCACCCCACCTTGGAATGGGAAAAGAGGATTGGGTGATGGTGATGATGATGATGACTGACGTGTAAAGTGCAGAGTAAATAATTTATGAAATCTTTTTGAAATTCCTAACGCCTCTATACTCTTGTTACTCTAACTTGGCTTCAATTTGCCATCACATCATCTTGAATGCTGAGATGTAGCAATAGGTCAACAGAATAATGCTAGTCACGAAGATGTGCTATGGAAAGAAGTATAACTGCCCGTGTCGTTTTGCTACTGAGGTACGTGAAATAAGTTGCATTAGGACGAAAATATAGGTCAAATTAAATTGAAAATAGTATAGTAATAAATTTTGCATATTTCATAAGCTATTCATATCTTTTCATATTGATATACAGTCTGAAGTGTAGAAGAAATCGCTTAGGAAATGCTACGAAATTTTAAATAATGAGAAATATTTTACCTATTTCTTAATATAATTTGGTCATAATTTACTGATTGAAAAAATTACATATTTAGGAAATTCTCTTCCAAAAAATCAGCCTCGAAGAGTAAATGTTGGGCTTGTGACGTCACGGCTTCACGGGCATTATGGGAGCAGAGGGGAATATGAAGGTGAGTGATTTTATTCTTTAATTACGTTGTTGTTCTTTATATTATCATGGTAGCTTACATGCCCATATAATTTCTAGTGTCTGGTGCAAATATAGAGGCGTATACTTGGTTGATATAGCTCATATTAGTGGTTATATGATGATACATGACGTTGTTCCCAGCCTCGGAGGTGATCAAGATGCTACCTTTAAACCAGGTAGGTGTCATTTTAAATCTCATATTATATCCGCCATCCTGGTTGAGTGGAAGGTTTGAATATGATACAAAATATGGACGGAGACTTGAGATCAGTATGCTGTTGGAAATATTAGGTGATGTAGGGTAATTATGGCCATTTTGAAAGGTGAAATGTTTACTGTTTAAATATCCGGCGCAGCCATTTAACAACACCTGGGTTTTAAATCGCCAAAGATGTGTGTCATCATTATTTCCTGGAAGGCCTGAAGGTGAGGGCTAAATACCAGCAAGCATTGTAAATAAAGAAATTGGAGTAATAAACCTGCATTTTATTTTTTGATAAGTGTAAATAAGAATGATGATTGATTTATGCCACGCTGTTTCAATAAGGTTATGACCAAATTACTAGAACGGGACAAGGATAGCAAATGAGGCTTTCCATCCAGCCACCAAACCCTTCAGCTGATACTGGCAGCAAAAAAGTGCAAAGGAACACCATGCAATATAGAAAAATGTGGAAATTTTATAGGAAAAAACGAAAGACATAAAGAAAGGTATTTTCTCGCTTCAGCCCGTACTCTGTGGATGAATCTGTGTTTTTCTCCCATGTTTTTTTATGTGTTTTGCTGTTATTTGGTATTGTTGTGCTTTTGGACAGTTCCTCCAACTTCTCTTTTATATGTGAGGTACTACTAACCTCGACTTCGACTAAGGTAAGAGCTCAGGGTAAGGTTAGGTTAGGTTAGTTAATTTTTGGTTAGGTTAATTTTTGGGTAGGTTAGGTTGCTTAATTTTTGGTTTGGTTAGGTTAAGTAAATAATTTTTGGCGAAACACCGTGAAGCCCTGCGGAATAATTTTGCCTTCCAAAGAGGTGTTTTCCAGAACAGCATATTTACCCTATGGGAGGCCAAGGATGAGATGGAGTGGAGAGATATATGAGAGAGGGAGGTGTGAGCTGGAGGCAGGGCAGTGAAATGATGGGGGACAGGGTGACATGGAGGCGATTTGTCTGTGGCCACCCCATACGGGATTATGGTATTTGGCAGTAGATAGATTGATATAACATTTGGTGCTATTGTTTTTGTTGGAAGTCACCGAGGAATTTTTTTTTTAACCCCTATGCGCCAGTTGACTTGTACAGCCGTCGTGATTTTGGGCACGGAGCAACGCCGGTTGATGTGTGTAGCTGCAAGCGTCTTCCCGCCATCCTTTGAAATTTAACTTATACTTACCCATTGATGGGCCCACCTGGAGATGTGGAGATGCTTTCATTTAAAAGAGGAAGAGTTGGTGAGTCTTATGTATATAAGTTTTTCTCTAGCCTTCATAGTTTGTCAGATATTAGGGTTGAAAATAAAGGTATTTTTTCCAAAATCACGAAATCCCCTTAGGGAGCAGCGTGGGACATCGGAAATCCCCCTGCATGTAGGGGTTAATTGGAGATGCCTTATTTTGCCATTTTCAATCATTCCTTTCCCCCCTTGTACAGCAAAAAAACAAGCTTATGTGACAAAAATGACCATAAAAAATCAACTGAAAAACATGGAAATCTTTAATTTGAACCCCTCCTCCACAAAAAATGAATCAACAGCAGGTACTTAACTGAGGGGGGGCTGTGCCTAACTCAGAAAAGTGAATAATAACCCCCAAATTGCCTTACTTAAAACATATATAAGAAAAAACCATGATTTTTTTTTTACTCAACAATTAGAAACAAATGGATACCATTAAGTTTTGTTTATAAAGGCTCCAACATGCATGCTTTTATCTTGATCACCTAATGGCGGCCTCCCTGTTCAGCGCCTTATCCCTTAGGTCACACTCTATGACCTCGTCCCAGGTCTTTTTTTGGTCTGCCTCTCGCAACCCTACCTCCGACGTGCACACTTCTCGGTTTCTGCACCCAGTTGTCATCTATCCTGTCCACATGCCCAAGCCATCTCAGTATACCCCTCCTCATCCCAAACCATTTTTGACTGCCCCTCACCACAAACCATCTCAGTTTACCCTTCCTCAACATGGACCATCTCCATCTACCCCTCCTCATCACAAACTATCTCAGTCTACCTATCCTTATCATGAACCGTCTCAGTTTATCCCTCCTCATCACAAACCATCTCAGTCTACCCCTCCTCCCCCCCATTGCGATGACCGACGTGTCATCCGACGCAAGAGACAGTTCCCCACAGACCCAGACTTCGCACCTTTCACTTACAACCAGACGAAGCACATCATTAGCAGCCTTAAGCACTCATCTGCCTGTGGCCCAGACAACATGAGCAACATACACCTTAAACACCTTAGACCACAAGGCATACAAGCACTCACCAACATATCAAACTACAGCTACTCCCACAACATAATACCCAGCATCTGAAAGCATGGCATTATCATCAATATCCCCAAACCCAACAAAGATCCCATGTTACCTTCCTCACACTGCCTCATCACACTCCTCAGCACCCCCTCCAAAGTCACTGAATGACTGGTACTACAACTACAGTAGTTACAACTAACCTCACACACCCCTAGCCCCATCACAACATGGTTTTAGGCCACTACACTCCACAAACACTTCTCACAGACCTTACACAGAGAGTTTTTGATGGCATGAGTTCAGCTGGGCCATCACACAGAACACTCCTTGTCACACTAGACATTAGTAAAGCTTTTGATGCCATCCCCTGCCACAACCTCACAAACAAAATATTCAACACAAACATGCACAATAACACAAAAAGATGGCTGGCAAACTATTTAGCAGGCTGATGTGCACATGTAACATTTGCCGGTCAGTCTTCGAACATCAGAAACTTCACAAACAGCGTCCTGCAAGGATCTGTTTTGTCCCCTACACTGTTTAACCTATATGTGCACCACATACCCACACACCACAGATATACATAGCTTCCTATGCAGGTGACATAACACTTACATGTACACACCAAAATGCAAAAACAGCTGCACACTTCCTCCAACCTTATCTCAACACACTACATGAATGGTTTACCACAAACAGGCTCAAAATAGCCCCAGCCAAATCTACAGTGATCCTTCTCACAAACTAGACAGCAGAACATAGTCATATTCCACACACCATAAACAACACTCCCCTAACACGCACACACACACACAATACTTGGTGTAACATACAATACACCAGCGTCATTTAAACACCACAAACATTAAAAACAAATTAACACCAAGACTCAATGCCTTGAAGTCACTTGCCCATACAACATTGGACACAACAAAGAAACCACCACTACAGTAGGACACAACAAAGAAACCACCACCACAGTATACAAACAATATACACCAGGGATGCACAACCGGCGGCCCGCGGGCCGCAAGTGGCCCTCAAGCAACCCTATGGCGGCCCTTAGTAGGTAATAAAAGGTAAAAAATAATAAAAGGTAATAAACTGATAAATAGCAGTTCAGATAATAATTCAAAATGTGCCGTGGACCAAGAACTGGACGAGAAGTGAAGACGTGGAAGTAGAAGCCCAGTTAGAACTGATTGACCTTCATACAAAGTTTAAGGACGGTGACTTACTCAGTTTCCTATAATTGTTTGCCCAAAGATCAATATCCTTATTTGAGAAACAAGGATGCTATTTATGCAAGCTTATTTGGCTCTACCTAGGCTATATATGTGAACAAACATTTAGTCTGCTAAGTCGAAAGAAGTCAGACATTCGAAGCAGGCTGAGTGATGAAAGTTTGCACTCTGTTTTGCGACTGGCAACAACAAAGTTTCAACCCAACATAAAGAAGCTTGTCTATGAATCACAGTGTCAAAAATCACATTAAGAAGACTGTGTCATGCATGTCATGTAAGAATTAATCATAGTTTTGTAACGTAATGGATTAAGTACTATATTTTTGCCATTAAGCACCTAAAATTTCTACATTTTTGTCTAAAATAAATCTTGCGGCCCTCAGTGAGTTTTAAGTTTGATCATGTGGCCCGAGGAGCCCAAAACGTTGTGTATCCCTGATATACACCCAACCCTCAGCTATCGCGGGTTCCGCTGTAGCGTTTTACTGCTATCGCGCCTGTATAAAAAACCTACCCAGATACTCTTATCATGCACTAAATGCCTGCTATCACACACCAGAAGTGTTAAAAAATTTCAAAAAGGCCGGGTTCCGGCGCTCCACCCAGCTTACAGAAGATTCACTTGGTGGTTGGTTGCGTAACGTCAGCGCCAGCCGAGCGCTGACTGCCTGCCCGACCGAGTCTCCTCCGTCGCCCGCCAAGCCATTCAACTCTTCCTCAGACTGCAAGCAGTCACATCGAGAACAATAATCTTTTTTGTGATATTACAATAGCCAAATAACTCAAACGGCCACCCCTTACTGGATTATGGCATCTGGCAGTTGATGGATAGATCACCCATAGCTGTCTCCATTAATGACAGTGAATTGTCTTGTTATTGTTGTGACAGCGAATTTGACGAGGCGAATCGTCCTGAAACCATCAGTCCTTCCTGACGACTTCTTTATACCTTTTATTTTTTTTTCCTTTATTGTTGATGACTAACGGCTTTGAAAAATAGTTTCACACTGCATTTTATTTTTTTAGGGCTCCGAAACTTATTCCTGGCAAAATATGCATGATGCTAGACCGCCATCAAAAGGGATAGTAAGTTCTGTTTCTTATTAATCCTCGCCGTAAAACAAATAACTCAGAAGTCAAATGGCCACCCCTTATGGGATTATGGTGTCTGGCAATAGATAGATAGATAGATCACCCATAGCTGTCTTCATTAATGATGGCGAATTGTCTCGTTGTTGTTGTGACAGGGAATTTGACAATGGCAAATTGTCCCGAAACCATCAGTCCTTCCTGACAACTTCTTTATAGCTTTTATTTTTTTTCTTTATTGTTGATGACTAATGGCTTTGAAAAATAGTTTCACACTGCACTTTTTTTTTTTTAGGGCTCCGAAACTTATTCCTGGCGAAATATGCATGATGCTAGACCACCATCAAAAGGGATAGTAAGTTCTGTTTCTTATTAACCCTCGCCATAAAACAAATAACTCAAAGTCAAATGGCCACCCCTTACGGGATTATGGCATCTGGCAATAGATAGATAGATAGATCACCCATAGCTGTCTCCGTTAATGACGGCGAATTGTCTTGTTATTGTTGTGACGGCGAATTTGACGAGGCGAATTGTCCCAAAACCATCAGTCCTTGCTGACGACTTCTTTATAGCTTTTATTTTTTTTTTCCGTTATTGTTGATGACTAATGGCTTTGAAAAATAGTTTCACACTGCATTTATTTTTTTAATGGGCTCTGAAACTTATTCCTGGCGAAATATGTGTGATGCTAGACCGCCATCAAAGGGAATAGTAAGTTCTGTTTTTATTAACCCTCCCCGTAAAACTAATAACTCAGAGTCAAATGGCCACCCCTTATGGGATTATGGCGTCTGGCAATAGACAGATAGATAGATCACCCATAGCTGTCTCCATTAATGATGGCGAATTCTCGTTGTTGTTGTTGTGACAGGGAATTTGACTTGAGGCAAATTGCTCCGAAACCATCAGTCCTTCCTGACAACTTCTTTGTAGCTTTTTTTTTTTTTTCCTTTATTGTTGATGACTAATGGCTTTCAGAAATTGTTTCACACTGCATTTTTTTTTTTTAATGAGCACCGAAACTTATTCCTGGTGAAAATATGCGTGATGCTAGACTGCCATCAAAAAGAATAGTAAGTTCTTTTTTTATTAACCTTCCCCATAAAACAAGTAACTCAAGTCAAATGGCCACTCCTTACGGGATTATGGCATCTGGCAATAGATAGATAGATAGTACAGTATATTTCTAATTTGCATGCTCATTTTTAGACCATTATATGTTGTTATGTGGTACAAAAAGGGTATCTTAGGGGTAAATATTGAGGTCATGGCACCAGTTAGAATTATTACCATAAGTTTTTCAATTCAGCTATCGCGTTTTCAGCTATAGCGCAGCCATGGCAGCACCAATTAGGCGTGATAGCCGAAGGTGGTGTGTTTGTTCAGTGATGAATTATGCAAGCCCTGCTTGGGCTTACTATAACACTCTACAGACCATACAGAACAAAGCCTTAAAAATAATCACAATCTGCACAGCTACTACAACCACAGACCACCTACACCAAGAAACCAAAGTTCTCAAAGTCAAAGATCATCTAGACATGAGAGGCACCCAAAGTCTCACTGCAGCCTCCACAAACCTACACCATCCACTACACTACATGGCAGCACATCCACACACACCAAGGAACATCAGAACAACACCCAGCACACGATATCATACACAAATACCGTTATCTCTTCCCCCTCGCCCGCCTCAGACCAGCTTCCAGAAGCATATCTATACTCAAATCACTTGCTGCTCCATTCAGTCACTTAAAGACAACACACAGCTGCATGCATGGCCTCCTGATATCCACCCTTCTGAGTCCTACCTCCCTCATGAGGACAGGGTCCACCTGGCCAGGCTGAGATGTGGGCATCATCCAGCCCTCTTGAGTTATCAGAAGAGGCTGGATGACTCTGTTGCTGATGCCTGTCCAGGATGCAGCACAGCACCCCATACTTTTATTAAGCACATTATGCAAGACTGCATGGCACACAATCTGCAACACAGCACCCCATACTATTAAGCACATTATGCAAGACTGCATTGCACACAATCTGCAACACAACACCCCATTCTATTAAGCACATTTTGCAAGACTGCTTTGCACACAATCACCTGTGCCAGCAACACAACATACACTTCTTGAGAGCTCTGTGGAAGAGCCCGGTCTTGGCCGTGGCCTTCCTTAGGGACTCAGGGCTGTTCGGCCAGACTGTCTAGGGAACGACTGCTTCTACTATGACCCCTCCTCATCACAAACCATTTCAGTCTACCCCTCCTCATCACAATGTAATAACGGAAATGAAACTTAACAAATTAATCACTGTTCTGGCCGAGATTCGATCTCAGACCTTGCGCTTGATATACATGCACGTTACCATGGAGCCAAAGAGAGGATCCCCTCTTTGCCTCTGGACATTCAGTCTTTTACTCCATTTCAACAACACCAGTACACTCCAGTCCCATCCTACCTCTCAACTCTTCCATCGTAAACCTATCCCCCCTAGGCCTCACATTCAGTGACACACTGCACACCCACCTAATCATTGTCATTTTTGTGCATTTGAGCCTGTGAATATCCTCTTCCTTTACTGCCCAAGTCTCGCTGCCATACAGCATGACACTCCTAACACATGCCACATACAGCATTACACTCCTAACACATACCACATACAGCATTTCACTCCTAACACATGCCACATACAGCATTACACTCCTAAGACATGATGCACACTTCTCATTTTCTGCACCCTGTCCTCAGACGCTTTAATCCCATAAGGGGTGGCCACAAACAAATCGCCTCCATGTCGTCCAGTCCTCTGCCATTTCACTGCCCTGCTGTACCTCCCTCTCTCCTATGCCTCTCCACTCCATCCCACCATCTCATCCTCCGCCTCCCCCTTACTCTCCTCCCCTCCACCTCGCTCACATACACTCTCCTCCCCTCCACCTCGCTCACATACACTCTCCTCCCCTCCACCTCGCTCACATACACTCTCCTCGTTAGTCTCTTTTGGCCAAACCACCTCAGTGTATTTCTCCTAATGCTTCCTATCACTTCCACACCACAATGCTCCTTCACTTCCTCATTTGTCAGTCTGTCACTCCATGTAACTCCACTTGCTCCTCTCAAATAACTCATTTCCACTGCTCTCACTCTTGACTTCTGTCCCTCCAACAAGGTCAAAGCTCCACTTCCACATGGTATCACAATACTGTTATGTAGTAACTTTTTCACTTCCGTGCTCACTTCCCTGTTTCTTATCACTTCTTTCAAAGAACTAGCAACCCTTCTTCCTTGTTGTACCCTTTCAAGTACTTCACACTGTAACCTTCCATCCTTACTCATCACACTACCCAAGGACAGTCAAGTCACCTAAGGCACAGCTAATTGGTTCTAGACTGCACCCGTGCCATAGAAAACTGTGCCATACAAATAACTAAATCTGTGGGAAACATGGAATTTGGTTCTGGACATTTGCCCAAAGTCCCCCTTTTCACCCCACTTTTCCCCATTTTTCCCCATTTTGCACACGCACACAATCAAGCAGTCAGTCAGTGCATGTATTACACCTAACACTAGGCACAAAAAACGGGAGGGTGATCAGATAACATGCAGTCTGGCTACAC
>JAGKTI010027032.1:0-13385 GCA_018397915.1 Birgus latro | reverse complement strand
ACTGTAATACCCCCACTGTATATCTATGCCCCCACTGTATATCCATGCCCCCACACCCACTGCATATTTTTCCCCAGTGCTAGTTCTTAAAAGCGCTGAGTCAAATCTGTCTCCCACACTTCGGGCTAGGCAGATGTAAGTCAGTCTCGGGCTGCCACTCTCGAGGGGAACACTGTGGTGAACTGTCTTATAATAAACTCCTTAAATAGCTACCAGAGAACGGCGTTTCTCTCGCCAAAGTGCAGCGTCTTACACATAAATTTGTTCTGCAATGCCATTTTCGTACCGTAATCCGCACATGATTATTTTGCTTACTCTTTTCTTGGTACTTCATTTCAGTCACTCCTTCTTCTGGTAAATCTTTGCAGCAAACCATGTGTAATACCATGTCCTTTGCCAACATTGCAACTTAAAGGCATATCTTATGCTGGTCTATACCGTAATCTTTATCGGTTAATGCGAATGGCATCTATAATGTATAAATAGAGAAATAATCAATCTCCTTTTCTATCTTTGTTGATATACATGAATGACATCTGTTATGTATAAATGAAGACATCACCAACCTTTATTTCTTATATTTATGTATATATTGGTAATGTAAACAAAATACTAGTTAATGTTCGCATGTGCATGTACTGTATGTTCCCGCGTGCTTATCATGGGGGTACTCTTGTATTTCTAAAATCTGTCTGTCTGAATATGTGTCATCAGTGGACGTGAGTGTTGATGACCAAGTGTGGTTAAGGTTGGAATATGCCCCTACAGTTCTATTTTGTTTTTGTTATATCCCACCCAGTGACTCCCCATATTTTTCTCACTATTCGTTTTCAGCAGTTCATGAAAGAATCATGGACACTGAGAATAGCAGTAACTTTGATTATGGGAGATATGAACACAAGGTTTGATGCCAGTGTTCATGATATGTTGGACAACGAGTATTCAGTGCCTAGCACGTGTTCGTACCCATTAATCCCAGATGGTGTCACAAGGCCTAACGAGAATGCTAGCGTGTTAGCTACAATATGTAAGAACAACAGTCTCTTCATCATCAATAATCTAAAAATTGATACTAAGCATTTTGTGGGTAGAAAAACTTATAAGAAGAAAGATGTGTGGTTATCCGAGTTAGACATAGCTGTAGCATCCTGTCAACTTGTGGATGACATTCATGCATTCCAGGTTCACCAGATGGCCCACCTGCCGTCCGACCATGCCCCCGTCACCCTAGAGGTGCAGCTGCCTAGAGTAAACTTGGCCAGGCTGAACAAGCGAGCAGGCAAGATGGGTTGTCATGGCCCACTCAGGGAGGGGCGGCTGTCAGGCAGATGGATGCGTCTGCCGGTTGGTTTTAGTTCTATAAACCTGGACTTATTTTCTACTAATATACCTACAACGGAAACACTGTGTAAAATGAATGATATCGATAGTTTTAGTAACAACATCACAGATGCGTTGTACAGGTGTGCGATAGGAAGTCGTTCTGTGGCTGTATGGGAGGGGGATGACGCCAGCTTGGGTCGCTGGGAGCGGCTCATGCTGGACTGTGATCATAGGAAAGTTTGGCAAGCCATAAATTGGAAAGGCAATTTACATTCAAATGATAAATCGCCAATTATACCATCAGATGATGAGTTCAAAGAATATTTTGAGAGAACTTTGCATACTGCCAATGCAGGTGGTGCAGGGCTAGGTCCCATAGATGCAGAGGTGAACGTCCCCCTCCTGGACGACCCCATCAGTCCGCTGGAACTTGAGGAACAGGTGGCACGACTCAAACCCGATAAGGCGTGTGGTCCTGACGGCGTCCCGCCTGGTGTGTTCAGGCTGTTGCCCCCACACTGGCTGCTCTGTATTACCACCTTATTTAACTGTATTTTCAATTCTGGCTGCTACCCAGACTTATGGACTAAAGCAAAATTCTTTACTATATTCAAGCGGGGTGGCAGGACAGATCCAAGAAATTATCGCTGCATTAACGTAATCAACAGCATTGCCAAACTCAATGACATGGTGTTGTGTTGCCGGCTGGAGCACTGGTTTAGGCCATACCGGGATCAGGGGCACAGCGGGGTCGGAGCTGTCTTGAGCACATCCTAACCCTCAGATTACTCACTCATAATGCGAGGAAGAAAAAGCAGAAGTTATTCGTAACCTTTGTGGACTTTCCCCAGGCGTACGACATGGTACCTCGGGGTATATTGCTGCGAGTGTTGCAAAGGCTGGGTTGTGGGTCGGTGATGCTTGGGGCCATAGCAGCCATGTACTGTGTGACAGAGAGTGTGCTGAGTACCACTGTGTTCGCCACCACGATGGGGGTGCGTCAGGGGTCCCCGACATCGTGCATACTGTTCATCATATTTGTGAATGAATTAATTAAAGTTATGAAAGAGAGGTGCGAGGATGACGGGTTCCTCTCCTGGCTGCACATCCTCGTCCTGATGGATGACACACTTCTGCTGCCACCACGAGGGAAAGAATGCTTTATAAGCTGGGGATTCTGAAGGCCTTTTGTGACGAGTATGGAATGAAAATTAAAGGGGGAAAGACCAAATTCTTCGTAGTGGGTGGTGGTGTGGTGGATATGGAGCCACTGCAAGTGGCGGGGCTGGAGGTACGGTGGTGCCAGCGGTACATGTATCTTGGGGCAGCCTTCACTGCTGATGGGTCAGTGCACCAGGCAGTCAGAGCTCACGCCGAGGCCAAGGCGGCAAATGTGGCTAAGTTTGTGTCATTCATAAAAAAAAACAATGATGTGTCTTTTAAAGTTAAAAAACGTGTATTTGATGCCTCGTTCATGTCTGCTGTCCTCTATGGCTGTGAGTCCTGCCTGAATGCAGACCTAAAACCAATTGTTAAAATCTATAACTGGGCCCTAAAGATCATGTTAGACGTCAGGATGACGACCTGCAATGATGTGTGCTGCCTCGAGTATGGGTATCCACCTGTACATTCCCTTGTAAAGAAGAAACAGAGAAAATTTTTAAGGATCATGTGGAGGGAAAGGTCACATTTAAATGATGACCCCTTGATGCTGGCTTTGAGGATAGTCGTGGGTGCGAGGTACAACACAAAAGACTATGTACAAGAGCTTATATACAATGAGGTAGATGATGTTGAGGTTGGGATAAGAGATCTGGAGCAGGTGGTGCTACGCTCCACGTCCTCCAGGCGCTGTACTTATAGGGAAATAAATCCAAGTTTGTCAGTCCATGCAGTCTATACTGCAAAGGAAAATGTGGCTGAAATTGACCGCGTAGCATTTACACGTTTTCGTGTGTCGAGCCACTCTTTACCTGTAGAAATGGGCAGGTGGAATATGAGGGGGTGCGGCCGCTTACCAGTAGAGGAAAGATTATGTGCTTGTGGTGAGATACAGACGGAGGTGCACGTAGTGGAATATTGTACGCTCACTCAGCATTTACGAAACTCCCACATTTTCACTAGAATTCATGATCTCTTTGATGGTACATTTACTCAAGAATCCTCCTCTAGAATGTTAAGACAGATCCTGGATATTTATTCGTGACATGTATCATGTTTTATGTGTGTGTGTATGTGTAAATGTATAGGTGCATATATGTATATACTTGTATGTTTATGGCTGTATGTGTGTGTGTGTGTGTGTATATGAAGGTATGTGGGCTGTTTATACCTATATTTGTGTATGTCTGGAACGGTATGAATATATGAAAATACAGTATGTGTGTCTTCTTTTATTTTGGTCTTAACTGTAACCATGAATATAATCTCATATCTTTATGTTTTTATATTTGACGCTGTTTGAGATGGCGTTTTCTTGATTTAGTATTTTATTGCAGAGAGGTACCTGCAATGATTGCTTCAGCTATTTTATGTTTTATATTTTACATTACCATGTAATACATTCAACATTTTTATCAGTTGTATGGAAGCAATGAAATAGTTGTATTTTCACTGGACTAGCAATATAAATTTGGGTTTATGTTGGACCAATCTTGTAAATGTTTATATGTAACAAAGTGTTGTTGTGGTCAATAAACTATCTATCTATCTGTGAGTGTGTGATTGTGTATGTGAGTGCGTGCTTGTGTGAGTGTGTGATTGTGTATGTGAGTGCTTGCTTGTGTGAGTGTGTGATTGTGTGAGTGTGTGACTGTGTATGTAAGTGTGTGTATGTGTGAGTGTGTGATTGTGTATGTGAGTGCGTGCTAGTGTGAGTGTTTGATTGTGTATGTGAGTGCGTGCTAGTGTGAGTGTGTGATTGTGTATATGAGTGCGTGCTTGTGTGAGTGTGTGATTGTGTATGTGAGTGCATGGTTGTGTGATTGTGTATGTGAGTGCATGGTTGTGTGATTGTGTATGTGAGTGAGTGCTTGTGTGAGTGTGTGATTGTGTATATGAGTGGGTGCTTGTGTGAGTGTGTGATTGTGTAGATGAGTGGGTGCTTGTGTGAGTGTGTGATTGTGTATATGAGTGAGTGCTTGTGTGAGTGTGTGATTGTGTATATGAGTGGATGCTTGTGTGAGTGTGTGATTGTGTACGTGAGTGCGTGCTCGTGTGAGTGTGTGATTGTGTATGTGAGTGCGTGATTGTGTATGTGCGTGCATGGTTTTTTGTTACATCAGGGGCGAAACTGAAACATATATACAATCAACAATATGGTTTTTGCCACGAAAGAGCCACCATTGACAGACTCAGTTTCCTGACTCACACCATCTATCAATCAACCGACCTATATGGAGAAACTCGCGAGTTAGCCCTTGATATTTTTAAGGCTTTCAACAGAGTATGGCAACATTCCCTGCTGTCCAAACTTCACTGCGATGGACTAACGTCTTTTGTTCCTCTGCTTGCCTTATATCTCAGCAACAGAAAAATAAGAGTAAAAGTAAATGATGTATATTCCAATTTCCACTCATTTAACGCCGGCATGCCACAGGGATCAGTTCTGGCACCAACCCTGTACCTGGTTCATAATAATCTCTTATCTGTCACTCACAATCCCATCCATTCATATGCAGATGAGTCAACACTTCACAGTTCATTCACACTCAGACACCCATTTACAAAGTCTGATATCTCTAATTTTCAACTCAGCACAGCCATCTCCATAAATCAAGACTTATCTATTGTCAGTGAATGGGGACAAAACAACCTTGTCTCATTTAATGCTAGTAACACCAAATATATACAATTTACTAATAGACAGATAATGCCTGATTCATATATTAATTTCAATGCTACTAATATTCCCGTCTCCAAAAGTACTGAAACTCTCGGCATCTTACTTAACAGTGCCCTTAGCTGGACCTCTCATGTCAGATCACTTGCTAAAACCACCTCAAAGAAACTTGGATTATTATTCAGAGTCCGTAACTTCTTCACTGACGAACCGATAGCTATAATTTACAAGAGTCATGTGCGCTCTCATCTTGAATATTGCTCACCCTTGTGGAATGGATGGGGAGAGGTTTCATTAAAACAAGTAGACAAAATTCAGAACAAAGTTGTGGGAATTATTAACAACCCTGCTGTTACAAGTAATTTACGAGTAAGAAGGAATGTTGCCTCCCTTGCATTATTTTACAGATATTATTATGGCAAATGCTCAGACGAAGTTGCATTCATTGTGCCACCTCTCAATGCCTTCCCTTGTACTACAATGGCATCTGGCAGCGCTCATGACTGGAATGTCATACAGCCGTATTGCAGAACTTCCGCCTATCAGAATTCTTTTATTCCCAGAACTGCATCTCTCTGGAACTCGCTTCCCCAGAGTTGTTTCCCTCCAAACTTCAACTTATAGCTGTTCAAGTCCAACTGTTACAGACATTTCATGAATGGAGGACACCAGTAATCTGGTGTATGGATTTTTTTTCAGTTCATTTGTTTTTCTTTTCTTTGTTCTGTTATTTAAAAAAAAGAAAAAAAAACTCCCTGTTGCCATCACGGTCGTATTCTACGTGGCTTTGGAGAGTCTGAAGCACATCTTCCCTTGAGATTTATTCTGCTCATTACACCTCAACATCCTCTTTCATGTTATGGATGGAATCTGTGTTGACATTAAAGAATATAAACAGCATGCAAGAAAATGTTATGGTGCAATATGAAGAGTAATCACTGGTGTAGAGGTGGGATTAAGGGTAGGGAAATAATTACGGATTTTAGATTTAGTTTTACAGGAAGAAGTAGGGACATGGTAAGTTTTACACTCTTCTGTTATATCTTTTAGCCAGACGCCTTAATTCCGGATGGGTACCGATCACAAACAACTCGCCTCCATGACGTCTTATCTTCTGCTGTTTGGCTGCCCCCCCTCCAACTCACAGCCCCTCTTTCATATATCTCTCCAGTCTAACCCTCCATCTTCCTCGGTCTCTCCCTCCCCCTCTCCCCCTCCACTCACATGCACCCTTCTTGTCAGTCTCTCATTCCCCATCCTCTCCACCTGGCCAAACCTCAAAGTGCTTCTCATGACAGTTTCAGTCACATTCTACCCTTCTTGCTAAAACAAGTTCTTCTTTGGTAACCAGGATTTCTTTTTGTCATAGGAAGAAGTATGGAAAGAATCACAGTTACGACAGGATCCTGGTCCTATCTCTAACCATCCATCATCCAATCCCATGTCGCCCCACAGAGGAGCGGAAGGAGCCCTGGGCTATGCAAGTTGGTCCTGACATTTAAGATGAGAGTGAACAGCCTCACTCATCCCTGAGTGGCATTACGTGAGCAGTAAACCCCAACCACCCCTTGGATATAAACCTTCACCGGCTCAATCCGATTGGAGCGCCGTAATTACCCACTAAACCACCAGGCTCCAAAATTTGGTTATATGGTTACCACCCAGAGTAGTAAATGGTTTCCTGGTGTACAGGAAACCATCTGGCTTGTCACTCAGTGTAAAGTCACCCACAGGCAGAAGGACGAGAAAAGAATGAAGGAAAGAAAAAACAGAACTGGGAGTGTAAAGTCACCCGTAGTTATCTGCTGCTAAAAAAAAAAAAAAACTGCTATTACAATGCTACTTAAAAAAAAGGTGCCTATGATCTTTCGATGATAAATTCCGAGAGAATGAAACCCCAACTATGTTTAAGGATGATCCAGGATTGAGCTGGATATTAATAAACATTAGTGGATGCTCCTGTGGAAGATTTTGTTAGGCTGATAGGTGTAAGAACTGAATTTTTGATGCATTACAAACAAGATTACATTTACTTCAGTCAGAGATACGAGCCAGGTCAAACATTAGGTGTGTCAGTTTCATTCCTAGTTTGTTGAAGCATCTGCAGAGATGGACGTTGTGAGAAGCGAATAGTAAAGTGAAGGGTGAAACCATCAGCGTAAGAGTGGACAAGGTTAGATGTACAACTTAGGTCTGTCTATCTATCTATTGTCAGACGCCTTAATTCCGAGGTGGCCACAAACAAATCGCCTCCATGTCGCCGTGTCCCCCGCCCTGTCATTGCACCGCTCCCAGCTCACACACCCCTCTCTCATATCTCTGTCCACTCCATCTCTCCATCTTATCCTTGGCCTCTCCCTCGCTCTTTCCCCCCCCTCCACCTCGTTCACATACACTCTCCTCGTCAGTCTCTCACTCTCACTTAGAAGGTCACTGATGAATAAAAGGAAGAGAGCTGGTGACAGGACAGACCTCTGACGAACACCACTGTTGATAGATCTAGAAGAATGGTGGCCGCCTACAACAGCAGCTATAGAACAACCAGGATGGAAGCTGGATATGAAGGCACAGACAGAAAGATAGAAACTGTAATTAAACTGAAGATTTATGTCAGACTCGATCGAAAGCCCTTGAGATGTCAAGTGCAATGGCAAAGCTTTCACCAGTGTCCCGAAAGGAGGATGACCAGGAGTCTGAAAGGTAGGTGAGAAGATCGCCAGTGGATTGTCCCTGACATAACCCATACTGACGATCAGAAAGAAGGTTGTGATAGGAAAGATGCTTTAAATTTTTTTAGTTAAGAATAGACTCGAAAACTTTGGGACACAGGATGTTAAAGCAATTGGGCGATAGTTAGAGGGTTGGGAATGGTCACCCGTCTTTAGGACTCACTGAATGAGAGCAAACTTCCAGCAAGAAGGAAAGATGCGAGCTGACAGACAAATACGGAAGAGTTTACCTTGACAGGGTGTAAACACTCAACCACAGTTCTTGAGGAAAGCAGGGTGAACCTCATCAGGCCTATATGCCTTGTTAGTACTTGTCACGAATTTTCTACATCGTAAAATTATGTAACGTAAATTGTGACATCGAGTGATTTTGCGGGAGGAACGAATTATTATGAAATGTACGATGTTTTGCTCGTTCTCTCAAACCGTCCACTCGCTTACTTATATTCGCATCAAGTTGTCAAAACTTTCGTCATTCTTTCGCGAGTGATTGTTTTTACGTGGTGCAGACGGTGCATTCCTCTGAGCGATAATTTCTGAATTGTCGCTTCCGCCTCCCGGCCGTTAATCCGTTAATCGGACACTCCCCTTTCTCACACTCTTCACGTCAGACGCTCGGAAACAGAGTTAGTCTGAATGTAGACACGGTGCGTTGCGGTACGCCTTGCGAAGGCTAGAGTGATTATTTTCTTAGCGATTTCAGATCTCAGCTTGTATTGGCGTGTATCCCGAAAGCTCCCACCTGTTGGTGATCGCTGCAGCAGCTCAGTCTCATCTATACCGATTAGTATTTCCTTTTGTTTTCCTAGGCTTAAGTTTTTGAGATATTTAGCTGTTTGGCTGAGTGTTTGAGTGAGTGCATTTCCCTTTCTTGATTTGAATTGGAGTCATGTAACGTAAATTTATTTTCTTGTATTCAATAAATTTACAGTTGTTTTTTTGGGCTTTGTTAAATGTAACAGTCGTGTTTAATTTTCCCACATATTTAATACAGTTTTGCTACTCCACGTTGGCACAGCTCTTTATATTAAATCACGACTGGTACTTAGGCCAGCTTTTGGCATTAATCCTTAAATCCGTTGTGCTAGCTAGGAGTTTGGCTCAGCCAATATCCTGATTATTATTATTATTATTATTTTTGTATGTTAAGGGGAGAAACTAACTTTCTCAGAGGCCAACGGTACAATATTACAGCCTACTTGAGCATCTAGTCTCTGCTGTGTACCGTTGAGAAAGTCTATGAATTCTCGACTCTAGAAAATTGGCGAAGTAAGCCAGCGTAAAGTGAAATCGCCACTTGATTTCACGAGTCTTTTCTCTCTTAATAAATGACTCGATAGCCATTCCTAGCACACATAGCTATATATTGTATACTCGAATTATACAATATTACATTATCAAATATCACATTTTCTTTTTGAAATACATAAATTCCCCCTGACAGTATTGAGGCCAGTGATAGCAGAAAATATATCAGTTGAAGAAATTTTAATGTCAGCCATGAGGAAGTCAGAGGGGGGAAGTGAAGGAGGAACAGCACCGGAATCGTCTATGGTGGAATTGGAAGAGAAAGTCTGAGCCAAGAGATCTACTTTATCAGTAAATGAAATGGGTACAGAGACATCGAAGTGGAAAAGAGGAGGGAAGGATAATGAGATAAAGTTATCAAAAGTGTTTTTGGCAAGGTGCCAGAAGGGGCGGGAAGATTTCGAGTTGGAGATTTGAGAGCATTTAGTATGAATGAAATTATTTTTAGAATGAACAGACTTAGCACGAATCCTGGTAGAAACATAAAAGAGATGATATTTTCGTGTGGGTTGGCTCTATTGCCTTTTGTAGGCCTTCTCCTTGTTGTGGACAGCATTAGAACAAGCGTGATTAAATCAAGGCTTTCTCGTATTAGTCAAAGGATACGAGAACGGAATGTGTGCTCCCATGCCTGAGAGGATAACCTTAGTAACACGCGAGGCTCACTCAGATAGCTCTTGGCCATGGAAGAAATAATCATTCCAGGGAAAATCAAAGAAGTATTGCCTGAAGGTCTCCTAATCAGCAGCTCCAAAGTGCCGCAGCTGACGTTTCTTTGGAGGGTCCACAGGCCTTACTGGAGCACTAGGACAAGTTAAGGTGATAAGGCTGTGATCGGAGGAGCCCAACGGAGAGAAAAGACTAACTTTGAAAGCAGAAGGATTAGTTATAAGGAAGAGATCAAGTATGTTGGAACTCTCTCGATGGCAATCAGCAATACGGGTAGGGTGCTGTACAAGATGCTCAGGGTCATTAAAGATAGAAAAGATGTAGTCTTGTTTACCTGGTGGATCAGTTAGAGGAGAGAAGAGCCAAAGTCAATGGTGAACATTTAAATCTCCTAGAATGGAGATATCAGAGAAGGGAGTAATGGATAGGATGTGTTCCATCTTCGAAGTAAGATAGTTGAAAAAGTTTCCAGAGTCAGTTGAGTTAAGGGATAAGTAAACAGCACAGATATAGTTAGTCAGAGAATGACAGGAAAGCCAAAACCAGAGAGTAGAGAATTCAGAAGACTCAAGCCCAGGAACACGACAGCAAGATATGTCGTTGCGAACATAAATGCAACAGCCACCTTTGGCTTTGAAATGAGTATAGAGAAAATAGGAGGATACAAAGAAGGGTTTGCTATCAGTCATCTTATAGAGCTGAGTCTCTGTTAGGAAGATACGGTGAGGTTGAGAGGTGGAGAGGTGGTGCTCAACAGAGAGAAAGTTAGAGTAAAGGCAGCAAATTTTGCAGAAATGAAGTGAGTCAGACAGTGGTTCCAGGCAGCTCGCTGGGTCGTCACCGGGAGAGGGGAGGATGGTGGGGGCATTTATGGTCTCCCATGTTGAGACTCCGAGGATTGATCATGAGACGCTTTTTTGTTGAATTTTGAATAGAAAGTGTAGTTTTTAATGTGCATATAGTTTGGTGTTGACAGTAAGAACTTGTATTAGAGAGCATGCTGGCCTGCTCTCTGTTACTGAAACACTTGAAAAAGTTTAGCAAAGGGGGATGGTCAGGAGCTAGTCCTGAAGGTTGGAACGGGAGCTCCAGCTCTCCTTGTTGTCAGTTTACCATCCACCTTGGGGGTACCGCCCCGCTCGACTGGTGCTACAACCTACTCCCTTTAAAACTTACCTGGCCTAATGCAAGAATTAGGTCGATTTATACGAGTATTACCGTCCTCGTGAAAGAAACAAAGAAAAGCACAGACTGAAATTTTGGTATGTCGCAATTTCCAATAATTTCGAGCCGTCGCGTGGAGCACAATAGCCATTTTTTTTTTATTTGGGGGGGGGGTTCTGACACTCACCAGACTTATCCCGATTTAATGCAAAATGAAATAGGTCGATATTTATCATAGTTTTCGTTGAAGAAACGAACGAACGCACAGACAGATCACAGATATTCACAGCTTGACTTGACTAGTATTGTTTAGATTTATAATCTTATTGTAAGAAGGTCATTTATAAAGGTGATCCATAGATTGCCTATGAATTATTTTGATCTGCCTGTGTGTCAGTGGAGAAACTTTGCACAGTTTAATTCAAAATCATTATTGACCCCTTTGTCAAAAACAGTTTAGTGCAGTATTCGTGTGATATTTCAAACCAATAAAAGTACAGACGATTACTTTTCACAAAACGTCTATGTATCTATCTATTGCCAGACGCTTTAATCCCGTAAGTGGTGGCCACAAATAAATCATCTTCATGTCGCCCTGTCCCCCGCCATTTCACTGTCCTGTGCCAGCTCACACCCCCCTCTCGCATATACAAAACTTACAAACTTACAAACAAAAAAGGAATGTTTATACTTCAGAAAGGCATTTTTAAGCTCATCATCATAAAATCCAGGAACCTCCCGTCAGATTAGCCCCGTGAACTGATCGCTTACCTCCGTCAGTGTATACAGTTGTTTGCGCAGCATGATATTAGTTCGTCAGAAAATCATTAAGTACACATAGAGATCAGCCGCAAAAAAGGGCAACTTTTAAATGATGTCTATGAATGATGGGCAATGATGTTACGGATGTTTTTCCCTTTCTCTATTTCTTGACATAATTTGTTTTTGGATTTGCTAAATTAGTAGCCCATCTTACAGTGAATAAAGGGTGACTGCCTCATTGGAAGCGTGACGTTTGTGTGGTCTGTGTATCTATTTCTCTCTCACACAGGAGTAAGGTGCCGTTATGAATTTTGCTGCAGCTCGTCTCACCCACAATTTCCCACAACGAAACATTGCACCGCGCAGGTGGTGCCGCAGATTATGTGGTGAGTTTATATGTACACTGTATTTTACTACTTTCATCTGGTCGTATTTTCATTATTTTTAACACCGGTATTTCGAAAAGTCTTCCCTATATTCAATAAAACTGTCTAGTAACAACAGGAACTGCGGCAGCTCTCTAGCAGCGTACTCACATCTTGAGGCAAGTACCTCTAGTCAGTTTGAGTCCGCGCCGTGACAGACATTAATGGTGGGTCTTGGTAGTATGTTTCTTCATATGCTTGCATGTGTGTGTAATCTGTCGTTTTACCGATGACATACAGACTCTGTTACATGCAATCATAGTCAACGCAACCTATTCCATTTTCATATTTCTCTCTCTTCCAGTAGACACTCTTTACACAGTCGTGCTTCTTCAGCATGACGCATTAATTCTGGCTATCACGCTCCCTCCGAAGAGAAGGTTTAGTTTGACAGAAAACAAAAAAAAGACCCGAAACAGACGTAGTGTTGCAGCAAGAAATAAATAAAAGTGACGTCCCTGGCTTTTCTGGTTGACATCCCCTACTCACCTATTAACTTTGCATGCCATACCATATTATTATTTTTTAAATCCCTGTAATTCGCCACTGCGAGAAATTAAAAGTTGTAGCACTACTTCTTCAGCTTATTTTTGCATCACCCACAGGGGAGGTCAAATATACAGTAGTGCGTGTGTCAAACTGTCACTCCTTCACACTCTCACAGAGTTACAGTACTTTCTTGAAGAATGGTATTCAGGCCTTAGGGAAGGAATGCAAGGAAAACGAAATTTTGCACAGTGGTAGACCTCACCCCGGGCCAGGCATACTGATATCCTGGCCACGTTTTGGAAGATTGGAACCACAGAGGGTCGCCCCTGACAGGGAAAGAGAGACACCCGGTGTCCCAGAAAACTACAGGTCGACTGTGATTTGCTGGGACCTCACGGGGGAGGGGTGATCCGCGGGGATCCGGTTAAGTCCACAATGTACGGCCATAGTTGTGTAACTGAGTAATACAATAATTGGCATATTGACAACTGTTCACCCAGCCACGTTTAAGCAAGGCTGGAACACCCATTGACCACCTTTACAGGTAGGGGAGGAGGCTCCCAAGGGGACAATGTTATACGAGTATCGCCTACATACTCGTACACACACTCACACACACACACACACACACACACACACACACACACACACACATATATATATATATATATATAT
>JAGKTI010027030.1:0-13386 GCA_018397915.1 Birgus latro | reverse complement strand
AATTCGGACAAGTTTCACACTTTTCCTTTTTTATGGTTTCTTTGATCTTATCCATGTTTCACTTTAGTTTTTCTTCTCTCAGTCTCTTGTTGATAAGCTTATTTAGTTCCGTTCTTTCTGTTTCATCTTTCTTAGTTGTTGCTTTCATCTCATCTTGTTTTCAGTAGCTCGAGGGTCAATTCTGAATATTTGATGGGTTTGGTTGTATTAGTTTTTCCTTCTACCTCCGCTTATTCTCTTAGCGCTTTTGTTAGTCTATCATTCAACTTATCAATGTCACAGTCAATGTAACTTAGAGACTGGTGTCCTATGGTTCTTTCCTTAGAGATAGTTTCACATCCTAATGCAATGGCTGAAGTTTTTTTGTTTTTTATCTAAAGCCATATTGTGACGGGTGTAGTAAGTTTCTGTTTTCGAGGTACTGAAGTGGTCATTTGTTTATTATTTTTTCAAGAAATTTACCGGGATATTCTAACAGGAATATCGGTCTGTAGTTTTCAGGGATGGTTTGATTTTTTCCTGGTATTGGGATCGAGTCTGTGGTTTCAGCTTTTCATTTAAGGAAGTATCCCGTTTAGAATGTACCATTAAATGTATTCTGGTGTTTTGAGAGTGGTATGTTTGAACATTTTGTCATTATTTGTTACTAATTCTCCTGAACCAAGGGAGTAGTTTTTTTTTTCTTTAGTTTCAATAGTTTTTATGTCAGATAAGTTTTTTTTTTCGTTACTTCATTGCTCTTATTTCTGTGTACTGGCATGAAGTTATTTTTTTTTTTAATTTTCCCCCGGGAAGTTGTGAATATCTGCTTAATTAGTTCAATTGTAATTTTGATTTTCCTTTAATGATAATCAAAAAAAGTATTTCCATGTATTTCTTAAAAGATATAATTTTTCTTAATTTCCATATATTATATCTCAATGTTGGTTTAATAAATAAGAAACTGTTTCACTCTTGTTCTCTCTCTTCTGACCTGCTCAGTTGAAGAAGTGCTTTTGGATCTACGAGTATTTGCAAGCCACTCAAAGATGGCGCCTGCCTAAGATTCTCCCATTGCATAATTATGTTCTAAAAAGTTTTCAAAGTGAAAAATTTCATAGGGAAAGAGGAAACTGAGTATACATGTTGTTTGTGCTATGAATTTGAGAGTAAACTTAGTTTAGAAATTAAGACAACCAGGCTGGAATGTTGAGTGCTAAGGCTAATGCATGTAGAGAAAGCGGATACAGAAGTTTTAGGCATGGTAGATAAATTAGAAACAAGGGTAGGTAAGGTTAAGACAGGCTAGATAATAGTGATGGCTTCCAGTCACTCAAGGAAGGATGCAAGGCTAATGTCAGTAGGACTCTAGGTATTAGGAATAGGTTTCAGGTTTCAAGTGCGAGAAGATGAATTGCATGATGAACCTAGCCTCAAACTTGTCGGAGATTTGTAGAGTAGGCATCAGGAGGAGTTTCCTTATCGATTCTAGGAGGAAGCGTTTTTGCTTTCCTGGGTGTTGGACACAGGGCGTTACTGAGAGCGTTGATGACTTAGCAACACCTCAAAAAACTCAGCCTTTCATACTATCATAGGGACTAATAATATAGCTTTAGGCAGGTCAGAAGAGATATTTAAGAAGTAGGGACCATATTAGGAAGTTCAAAAAATGTTGTAAGTAGTTAGTTATCTGTGTTTTGCTACCCAGATATGACACTGGTTCTGTGATTCTCAGTAAAACGGTAGGAGTCGGTGGTAGGCTAGAAGGTCTGTGCAGAAAAGATGGTGTCATGTTCACTGATGTTTGGGACAGATTTAGTCATTACAGGAGTTTTTACGGTATAGGCAGCCTTCACCTCAATAGGGTAGGAAAAGCTAGGTTATGTACTGTTCTAGATGACAACGTTTGACAAGCTTTAGGTAATGATAGTGAGGTGGAAAAGGGGACAGGTAGTGGCCTGTTAACAATCCAATCCATGTTGCAATGGAGGTGGGGGAAGTGGGTTGTTATCAGACCACCAGCTCAGTCTGGTACACTGACCTCACCTCAGTTGCAGGCAGACAACGAGGGGGTTTGCAGGGAGGGAGGAAGTGTCACATCAAAGGCTCATATGAGTGTTAGAATTTCGACTGAGGAGTTTAATGACACAATAGGACTAATTTTAATGTCTCATAGCCCTACAAGATCCAGTCGCACTATGAATATTATGTATATGAATGCAAGGAGTATTAAATCAAAGCAAGGTGAATCAATTACTTATGCAACTGCCGAATATCACGGTATATTTACGATTACAGAATCATGGCTAAAACCCTGTGATAAGCTCCTTAATTGGAGGTGCATCGCTACAAAATTACAAAATATTCGTGACTGCACAAAACTGGTGGAAGGAATTCTAATATGTGTTAAAAAAGAGATAAATGCAGTACAGGTCAGTAACTTGGATGATGAAACACAGTTCTTTGTCTAAATTGTCTTTTTTTTTTTTCAGTTTAGTATCTTGATCGTCCAACTTGACGACTTGACGAGGAAAACAATAATTACTGTAACACGAAACAATACTAGTCATAAGAAGAAGACGGCGTTATTTGAGGGGAATTTAATAACGCAAATATCGATTGGAAAAATTTATGTGCACAAAAAGATGGGGACAGGCTGTTAGAACAGACAGGCGATTCATTTTTAAGTCAGGCACTGAAAATACCGACGGGTGAAATTAATCATCTCGACCCTGCCCTGCCATGAGACAGTGATATGGAAACCTTATTTTGTTTTCGTAGGCTGGTAGCGAATGGACCTTCCCTGCATCAAACTCACTGGTCAGAGGTCAAAATCCATGGGTCGGAGGTAAAGGACATTAGAGCTAAAAGAATGATATCCAACGAGGGCGTCTGGATCCATTCTCGCAGGTATACACTGCATAAATCTCTCTCTCTCTCTCTCTCTCTCTCTCTCTCTCTCTCGTGTTAGGACAGGAAGCGAAGGTTTATCAACGTGAAAGGCAACGTAGGAAAGCTACCCACTGCCGTATTGAAGGCGAAATAGGAGGGGAGGGAGAGGGAGACAAAGAGAGAGAGGGGGGGAGGGGTCAGGTACGAAATGAAAGAGAGATGGCCTGACAGTGAAAGAGATCTTAACAGAATTAAAGTGAGGAGGGGGAGAAAAGGAGAAAGAGAGAGAAGATGGAAAGAGAGAAGGAGAGGACCCAACAGTGAGTGAGAGTTGGACAAAATAACATCCAGCCAATATAAACTTACCTAATCCATTCTACCTAACTTATCCGAAACAAAGCTAATTTAACCTACCTTACTTCAAAACCTAACTTAACTCAGCCAAACGTAACGGAATGTAACATAATTTAACTTAACCAATTACAACGTAACCCAACTGAACTCACTCCTGCCTACAACAACAATGTTTCCTCCTTTTCCCTCGCCTCCCCTTCCTCCGCGTCCTTTCTTCTTCCTTCCTCTCCTCTTCTTCTCTCTCTCGTCTTCCTCTTCCTCCTCCTCCTTCTCCAAATATCGCAATCTAACCTGACCCAACCTGGCCAAATATGACCCTGTGCATACTATAATGGGTGTTTTTTGACCTGATCTCACTCCATTCATCCTCGACTTATCTCAGTGAATTACGCTTAGTCGACACATGATGATAAAACGTATGCTTCTTTCATCAAGGCTGTTCAGTGGGCTAGGGCTGTTTGTTGTTGTTGTTGTTGTTGTTGTTGTTTGTGGTGGTGGTGGTGGTTGTAGCAGTAGTAACAGTAGCAGGAGAGGAGGAGGAAAAGAAAGCATTTTGTTGTCGTTTTGTTGTTGTTGGTACATTTGAATTGATAACTGTGGTGTAGGTGGTGACACATTACACATTTAACTCTCTCTCTCTCTCTCTCTCTCTCTGTCTGTCTGTCTCTCTCTCTCTCTCTCTTAGGTGAGATTTGGATCTGCTACTAGTTCCACATAATCCAGCATTGCCTGATTGCTGGTCGAATCGTCACCGACAAAACCAGCACCACCACTGCCCATAGCCAGTAAGAAGGGTGACTGGACTTATAGCAGGACTGAATAGAAAACCTGTCAAAGGTGGATGAGCTTCTTAAGAAAATGGCCGGTAGGGTAGGTGGAGCTCGTTAGACTTAGTTGGCAGTCCATCCCTATCTTGAGGAATGGGAGTACTGGCAATGTTGAGGACATTATTCTTCAGGCACTGTATATGGTGGATGACATAAAGGTTAAGATTGTTAAGTGTCTTACTATGCAGTGCAGTTCTGGACGCTGTTCCGGAAGTAATATATTGTGAAAGTTGAGAGTCTAGGTATAGCCTATTAAGCTGATACAATCAATCGGGCACAAAGGATACGCAGAGAAGGCTGCAGAAATTGGCCTCTTATTGTTAGAGACTAGGCGATTCCATTAACGGCTAACTGAATATTTCGAGATCCTTCGCAGTTAAAAGAAAATACTACTAGGATATATCTAGGTTAAACTACGACTCGAATGGTAATCAAGGCTGGAGGCTTGGCTTGGTGCGTAAGAAGCATAATATATTAGGTAATTCTTCCCTTAGATCAACAGTACCTTGAATCGACTACCAGCACAGGTTGAAACTTCCTCGATTGGGCAGTTAGGAGCTAGGTTAGATAATTTGTTCTTAAGCCTTATTTAGTGGTAGACTAAATTTTCTTCATTCTTCATCTTTTCCCAGCTCAGGAGAACATTTTGAACTAGACAGTTGCATGCCCTCATTAGCCAATGCAGATCCAGAGATTTATCCTTGCATCAATAGAACAATGACACCCATCCCCAACTACTCCTGTCGCAGGCCATTGACAACCTAAACAAAGTACCATACCCATGTTCTGTCCGACAAGGCTACTATGTTTTCACCCCTGTTTGTTTGTTTGTATTTAGCAGGATTTCTCACACATTAAAAGAGTGATTTTGACCAAATTTTGTTGACAGATAGCCCATGTCCCAGGGAACAATCGATTATCTTATGGGAATGATGGTTGTTAGTTTATCTGTTAGCAGGATTACTCAAAAACTAAAAGAGAGATTTGGACCAAATTTGATGGGTAGAAAGCCCATGTCCCAAGGAAAAACTGATCAGCTTTTGGGACCCACTCGGATCTCATTACAGATTATGGATCCGGGAAAAACTTTTTGCGAAACCCTAATCAAATAATCAGAAAACTTAATCCATTTTGAAGAGTGGTTTGGAAATTGCGTTGCACTTGTCAGAGAGATGCGCTCCACTGAATGCCCCTCTAACTGCGTTTGTGTTACTAATGTTGACGTAGAAATATAAACGATGTCAAGCGCACTCTCATATAAAGTGGTCTCTCACTCTGCCGTCAAAAATTAGTTTCACGCCTTCATATTAATCTATACTGATACTGGCGGATGAATACTCGTACACGTGACCTCACCTCTCTTCGACTACAACTGGGCCTTAACTCGCCCGCCAAAAAAACAAATTCCATGCCTATCAACGGGAGGAATTTTTTAGTTGATATATCTTTCACACTGATTCTATTTGTGCCACCAATATTCCCTTCGATTATTTTTCACTTCTTTCCACGTGTCGGTTCAAAGTTTCGCTTTCTAGTTTTTCCTTAGTTCCCAATTCAGCACTTTCACCCCTTCCTTTTTCACTGCATCTTTTCCTCCACCCTGAATACATTTTTAAAAATATAATTACACAGTGACGCAATTGTTTATTTTCCACTATCATCTGATTTTGGCACTGACATTCATTATATTTACCTTTTTTTCGCACTCTCTTCCTTTCCGGGATTCGCTTATCTATTGAACCCACTATACGCAGTTTTATATACTGCACTGTAATCTCGAAATGAATGGATCTTGATTATGGCTCTCTGTTATCTTGTTTTTTTTTTTTTTTTTGCTTGGAGGGAACAATCTTGCGTGCTCTAAGCCTTTGGTTCCTTCTTCCTTGCATAAGGAAACTGAACTTCTTTTTTCATATATTAGTAGCATTCATCATTTTTATGGCAATTTTATTTTTTTCGTTTCCCTTTCCTCACACGCCTGGTACATTTTCGCGTTTCTTTTTATTTTCTAAACACGTATTGCATATTTTCAATTCCTCCCTCCTAGCACCAGTCGTATACAGCTCGACTGTCACATTTATGTATTTCTTTCACTTTACTTTTGCATTCATTATTCCCATGCTTTATTTTTTCACTGTCTGTCTTCCTCATTAGTATTTGCCATTCCACCTTTGTGTTACCCAGCCATTCATGTTTTAAAAGATACCCATTTTCTCCTCTATTTTTTTTTTTCCTGTTCTTCTCTTTGCATCCATATTTCTTCACGGCCTCTCCTTCCAGCAGTGCATTGGCCATCAAATCCAACCCACAACCGGTTTGTTTCCATATTTAACTGTGCATTTAGAGTCGTTTTGAAATAGTCACTAAACTGATCAAACTGATGCACCACACAGGTTTTTTTTTTTTTTTTTTTTTGCATCCCCCATGCTACAGTCCACGACTTATAAGTCACAACTTTCAAAGCTGAATACAGAAGGCGCTCAGAAGGCGCATCCCCCCGCCAACACCAATAAAATGTATGATCTTTTCCTGTGTATGATACTAGATCCGTCTCTGAATCTAATCAACATTTTTTTTAATCCACCAGATTTAGTTCAGTACCAGTAACATTTTTTTGGTAAATTTTATACAAAAACAAAATTACCTTGGTAAATACATATCGACTGTCCAACTTCGTTGGCAGAAGTAAAATTCGTCTGTCTGTAGCACATGATAACATGCTATAATAAGTACAATGAAAATACCATCCATTTGTTTATCAGTCATAATCTTTGCTTGGCCCCTCACTAGCACAGGGGCCGTGTGCTAGGCTATTCATTCGCAACGTGAATGGCGAGGATAACCAATCAGTCCTCTCTGAGCAACATTATGTGGACATGCAACCTGCCCTTGGATGTAGCCCCTCTAGGCCACATTCGGGAAGGGCCCCTTTAACCCACAGTATGACCAGGAGTCAGTATGTAAAAAAAATTACAGTTATTTCCAGTCTCGTCAAACCACATAAATAAATTTACATGCAACCAAACTGGCTTCTTAGTCCCGATATTGAAGGTAAAGGAGACCCGCCTTACCCTTCATTAATTAGAATTTTGTGAACAACTACAACTGCATTTCCTGTATTTGCCAAGCCCTCCAATAGACATGATCAAACTACATAGAAATTATTTTTGTGTAGTCTGTCATTAATTAGGAGGGATTAGAGGAGGGAGAGAGGGAGGGCGAGGAGCATTTGATATCTCCCCAACCACTCTAAAATAACACACACACACACACACACACACACACACAGATGTGTGGTCTGCTAGGGGATACCAGATATCTGTAAGTTGAAAATATATTCACATTTATTTGGGTCCATTTATATTCCATTTTAACTATATTTTACGTGACGTGTGCACGGTGTATTTTCTTTCAATGATTTAAATATCGGACGGCTACAGACACGATGATCACAGGAGATTTAGTGCTAGAGTACGACAGTTTAGACTGCACTGGAGGTGCAGCAGGGGACTGATAGGGTACATTTACGTGTGGTGCTCTCCTGATTACAATAGGTGACTAAGAGATAACTCTATTCCTAGACCAGCTCCTATGAAGTTTCGGCAATAAATCCTGCATATCCGGCGGCCTCTCAAATATGAACATATATAATCCCCACTCAGTGGAAGCGCCGTAACCACCAAGACCAACAGGCGTCGAAATTAAATATCTGTCTATCTATTGTCAGACTACGTAATCCCGTAAGGGGTGGCCACAAACAAATAGCCTCCATGTCGCCCTGTCCCCCGCCATTTCACTGCCCTGCTTACTGCTTACACCTCCTTCTCTCATATAACTTTCCACTCCATCCCTCCGTCTCATCCTTAGCCTCCCCCTCCCTTTCCCCTCCTCCACCTCACTCACACACACTCTCCTCGTCAGTTTCTCGCTCTCCATACTCTCCACATTGCCAAACCACCTCCATGTGTTTCTCCTAACGCTTCCTATCACATCCACATCCACACCACGACGCTCCTTCACATCCTCATTTGTCAGTCTGTCTCTCCATGTGACTTCACATGCTCCTCTCAAATAACTCATTTCCACTGTTCTCACTCTTGACTTATGTCCTTCCAACAGGGTCCAAGCGTCACTTCCATACATTAGAGTTGATATCACAATACTGTTATGCAGCAACTTTTTCACCCACATGCTCACTTCCCTGTTTCTTATCACTGCTTTCAAGGAACCAGCAACTTTTCTTCCTTGTTGTACCCTTTCAAGCACTTCACCCTCTAAACTTCCATCCTTAATCATCACACTACCCAAGTACTTGAACGCACTCACATTTTCCATTTCCTCCTCATCTATCCTCACGGTACATTCAGTTACATCATTTCTCTCGAAGACCATAACTTTACGTTCCCCTACATTCAACTTAAAGTCCGTTTCTTACACACTTTCCCAAACTTATTCACCAAGCCCTGCAGCTCCCCTTCGTCTTCACTTACTTAACAACACAGTATCACCTGCAGACAACAGTACAGGGAGTTTCCACACACTGCCCTCTCTATTTAGTGCCGTCCCAACATCCACTGCCCTAACTTGTATGTCTTTTATAATCCCATCCACATACAGATTGAAAAACCATGGGGACATGACACATCCCTGTTTCAATCTAACGTTCAAATAGAAAAATTCACTCAGTTCACTATCCACGCGCCCTGCAGACATAGTACCCTCATACATACTCTTCATGGAATTCAGCAACTTCCCATTTACTCCATATATTCTTAACGCTTTCCACAATCCCTGTCTAGCCACTTCGTCATATGTTTTCTCCAAATCCATGAAGGTCATATACAAATTCTTTCCCTTCTCTAGACTCTTTTCCACTAAAGACCTAAGAATGAATATCTGGTCTACACAACCTCCTGCCTTCCTAAAACCTCTCTGTTCTTCTCCAACTAATCCCTCTGTTATTTCCCTAACTCTGTCAATAAATATCCTGTCATATAATTTTCCTATTACACTAAGAAGACAAATGCCCCTATGATCACCACAGATTTTCCCCTTCTCCTTTGTACAGGGGAATGATTATACCAGACTTCCAATTCTCCGGAACTCTGCCTTCCTCCCGGGCCAATCTGTTCATCTTCCGCATCAGTTCTACTTTTATCTCTCCCCCATGCTTTAGCATTTCACCACACACTCCATAAATTCCTGGGGCTTTCCCCATTTTGACTTGCTTCATTGCTTCCACAACTTCCATCCTACTGCTTTCTTCCTCTCTTCTCATATCCCTCTTTCTCCCGAGGCTTCTTGTTCATATTTTTAGTTACTTGTTTTCTGGGGAGGGGCGCTAACCCTCTGCCAACCCACTTACCACGTAGGGAACCCGTGTTGGTTAGTAATAAGTTTTATGCTGCGTGTATAAGGGCGTGACTTCTCGTCCCTTAGAAACTGAGCCCGGAGTGAGGTTCTCTTTCTAGACCGGGTTGGGCTCTTTTAAGGCATTCAGTGGGAACAGGGCATAAAACTCAGGGCAACAACCTTACACGTATATTACCACAAATTACAATACTGTTACAATATATATGGCACACTTTACAAGGAATTAATGTCACACACAGATAGACAGGGTCAGAGGACTTGGCGACAGGAGGGTGTGACTGTGACTTGCTGTAGGATGAGGCCCAGTGGTAGTGGAGGGCCCGGGTCAGTGGCCTGCGTCAGGTGCCCTGGGGTCTTCGGGGCTTCCAGGGCCTGCGTCAGGAGGCCGACCCATTGATGTCTTGTCCGGGAGTGGTCAGACCCCATGGTAGGGGGTGTGCCCTTCCGCAGGAGTACGGGGGCTTGGGCCTAGGGGCTGGGCCCGAACAGGAAGAGTGGGCACACTTGCCTGCGCCCACCCTGCCGACGAAGAGGTCGTTGCGTGGGGCTAGGGGGGTCTCGCCCCAGGGTCCTGGGGATGCCTCGGCTGGTCCTGGGGCTGCGGTCTCGCTGCTGAGCCTGAATCAGGTGTTGGATGCGGCAGCTCGGGGCGGCAGAGTCCGACAGGGGCTGGGACCACCGGGGGTCAAGGGAGAGAGCTAGGACTCCAGACACCAGGGGTCCTTGCCAGGCCATCTCCAACTGCTGGTTGAGGGGGAGGATGTCCCTGTGGGGAGAGAGGGGGAGGGCACTTGCCGTGACCCTTTCTTTTTGTACTTTTAGTGGAGCGGCAAGGTGGTCGTCACCGTTCCTCCTTTTGTGGAGTTAGAGCAAGGGTGGCTGGTGTCCGTCTCCTCTCCGTGTGCGGCAAGGTGGCAGTCACCCGGTGTGAGTGGGTGCGGCAAGGTGGCCATCGCTATACCTCCTTTTGTGGAGTTATAGCGAGGGCGGCTGGTGTTCGTCTCCTCCCCATGTGCGGCAAGGTGGCCGTCATCCAATGCGAGTGAGTGCGGCAAGGTGGCCATCACTATACCTCCTTTTGTGGAGTTAGAGTGAGGGCGGCTGGTGTCCGTCTCCTCCGCGTGTGCGACAAGGAGGCAGTCACACGGTGTGAGCAAATGTAGCAAGGTGGCCGTCTCCTCCCCACATGCGGCAAGGTGGTCGTCACCTGGTATGGCTGAGGGAGAGAAGCAGCAAGCAGGCGGCTGGTGGCCGACTCCGGGGTGCTGTCTGGAGCTAAAGAATTAGCTCCACCCTGAACATAGCGATGGCTGGTCCGGCGGAGGTGTAATTTGCCGTGACTCTAACCTCTGCAGCAAGTTACCTAAGCGTGAGAGGGGCACGCGGGCGAGACGCCTATCTTGTACTGAGTCCGCGCCACTCATTTCCGCTCCCTGGGTATCTCCTCCTAGGGTGGGTGTCTTGCCCAGGTAAGGTAGAGGGGGAGCTTCGGTATTTCACCATGTATTGATGCTCTGCATTTCAATAAGGTTACCACCCAGCGTTGTAAATGATTTCCTGGTTTATAGGAAATCATTTGGCTTGCCACTCAGTGTACAGCTACCCTAAAAACAGAGTACCACTACACTAGGTGCGCGGGTGATGGGTGCCCCCATCAACCAGAAAAAGTATACTTACCATTATTTATGTAGCCTGGTCAAACCACACACTATAATAAAATTTCCAAAACAGCACACTGTCATACTTCACATTCCAAACGCATAATAATATTTACCTCGCCCTGACGGAGTCTGGCGAGGTATTGTTTTGGGTCGAGTTTGTTAGTTTGTTTGTTAGGAATATTACGGAACAACATCTGAATGAAATTACATGGAACTATCAGTATACATGGGCACTGGTCCCAAAAGAAAGTTGGAGGTAATTGAGTGACCATGAAAGGTCAAAATCAGGGTCACGGATTTTCAGAGGGCTATGAAACCGGTTGAAGATAGAGATATTAACTCTTATGAACATACAGGAATTCCTAATATGGGCTTTCATTTGGCATCAAGACCTTTGACTCTGAGTGATCTTGAAAGGCAAAACTCAACCTTAAGGATAATCAGGGAGCTACAACTCACTGAAGATGGAGATATTTACCATTATTAAAGATATGGGAAGTCTCATATGGGCTTTCATTTGGCACCATGATCTTTGACCTTGTGTGACCTTGAAAGGTCAAATACAAGATCATGGATTGTCAGAGTGTAACTTGAAAACATTTGCGCTATTACATTAGACTTTAATTGTATACTGACAAAAAAATTCAGTATTTAACAGCAGTTAAATAACTGCTTGTGTGCGAGGTTTGTTATGCCTGGCACAACTTGCTGTATGTTGAGGTAAACTAGAGGGGTCCCCTAGGGAGGAATCACCAGCCGAGAGCCGATACATATCTACCGCGGCTCGGAATATGGCCTTGACCTTGACCTACTTTCACCAAGTTCGAAAGTGCAGGAGATTTTCATGCCTACTACTCACCTGTAAAATTTTGTGATGATACCTTGAGCGATTACGAAGTTATATTGGTAACAGGCACACAGACCTTGACCCACATTAATTAATATCGACCTCGAAGGAGATTTTCATCCCCACTACACACCTGTAAAATTTTACGATGATATATTGAGCGATTGCGAAGTTATCGAGCTAACAGACACAGACAGAGAAACAAACTGATAACAGTGCACGTAGGAGACGTTCGTCCCTACTACACACCTGTAAAAATTTGCAATTATATCTTTAGCGGTTGCGAAGTTATCGTGGTAACAGACAGACAGACCTTGACCTACTTTCACCAATTTCGACTCCTGATCGCTTTTCCCCCCAACTATTCACCTGTAAAATTTTGTTATGATACCTTAAGCTGTTGCGAAGTTATCATGTTAACACACACACACAGACACAAACATACAAACACACACACACGCACACACACACACACACACACACACACACACACACACACACACACACACACACACGTAAACTGAAAACAATACCAGCTTCGCTATCGCAGCTGGTAAAAATGCATGACTGACAATGAGCTTTGGTGCTCGAGAGCGAAGCCTTCTGACGGTGGCACCAATATAACCCTGCAGCTCCACTTATACAAACACCCCTCGGCCTCCTTCTTATCCCTTGAAAGAAGGCTGTTGAGCACAGGAGAAGGTCAGCTCCAACATTCGCGTCACTAGGTTCGCGTTCAGATAAGCCTGGGACCACATAAATATACATAAATCCAACAAAAACACTATACTGGCAGCCCGGTCATTCCCATCGCATAATAATCGTTGTCCATAACGGTTAAGCATTTATCAGCGACAATGTGCTCTAGAATAATGGCTAGAGCGCCACCACACACTACCAGTTACTGTCAGACTAATGCCCCGGGGATGCAAAATGTAGAATATTGCCGTGTTACTCATTATATTAATCAAGCCGCATTACTTCACATCAAGGCAATTATTAAAGATGAGTTCACCAATTAAATACAATTACTTCATATTATCTAATGCTGGACGTCATATTACAGTACTTTAATATTAGCAGCGCCAAAGGGAAATTATTGTGATCGCGTCGAGTGTTGTGTATATCGTTTTTGAGACATATGTATCTGTATCAACAAAATATTTCATTAATACCTGATCCGATTTGGTTCAAAAGTGGCGTATAAATTGTGTGTGGGTAGGGCAAGAAGTGGCTCGATTCTGGCGCAGATCAATCGGTCAAAGTCTAAGATCGTGGGTCAAAGTCAGAGTTCAGGGTGCAGCATTATCTTATTAATGTTGGATCCAGTTTGGACGATAATTCACATGTACACTGCATTTGGGAAAGAGTGGTTTGATTAGATTTTGGTTCAGATCGATCAAGGGCCAAAGTCACGAATCCTCGTCCAGTTTTGAACGTGGCGTCGCTGTGT
>JAGKTI010027029.1:0-13386 GCA_018397915.1 Birgus latro | reverse complement strand
CCATCGACTGCAGATATGCAGTGCCTGTCTACATTACATACCTGCACTCATCACCTGGTGACTGTCAGTCGAGGCACAACCTAATATAGGGGACATCAATATATGAACGAGAACCAGACGAGGCAGGAACATTTTCATATACGTCAGTTGTCGGCCCTAATTAGTACAACTTATACAAGATAGTATAATGTATTTACACAATATGCACAGAAAGTGAAGTACGTCACCCAACAGACCACGCCCCCCTAGTGGTGTGGAGCTGTATATAAAGCAGAGGTGTTGACTGGAGCCCCTCCAACCGGCTTCATGATGATTGGTTCCAGCATGGCTGGCGTGAGGTAGTTTACTTGGGCAGGCTTCGCTTCATAATTCGCTTGTTTAGTTGCCAGCCTTGTTAACGAATTCCACCCTGACACACGGGGAGGTGAGAGGAGGTGCTAGGTACATAACACGGCTACAGGTCTCTCTACAGCTGCATCCCCGACCCCCTCTGCAGAGCCAAGTGACGACCACTAGCTGCACTTGAGAAGGGATTGTCACTGCCTGCTCTTCAGCTGCAGTCACTCCTGGGAGCTGGACCTCGTTGACGGCCACTAGCCGCACCAGGAGGCAAGTGACGGCCACTAGCCGCACCAGGAGGCAAGTGATGGCCACTAGCCGCACCTCACCTGCAGTCATCTCACCTAACAGGACCTCGGTGATGGCCACTAGCTGCACTGGCAAGCAAGTGACGGCCACTAACCGCACCTCGCTTGCAGTCCTCTCAGGGAATGAGATCTCAGTGACGGCCACTAGCCACACCTCGCCTAACAGAAACTCTGTGATGGTCACTGGCTGCACCAGCAGGCAAGTGATGGTCACTAGTCGCACCTTGCCTGCAATTCTTTCAGGAAGTATGGCCCCTGTGACAGCCACTAGTAGCACCAGTAGGAAGGAGATGGCCATTAGCTGCTCTGTCCCTGCTGCCCTAGGGACCTCGGTGATGGCCACTAGCCGCGCCAGGTAGGGAACGGTCACCGTTTATCCTTCGCCCCGAACACCTGCAACTTCCTCCATGGAGGACATCCCTTGCTTGGCACACAACTCCAGTGGCCAAGTAGGACAATCCTCCCTCTCTCCCCACAAAGGAAGCCCTCAGGAGGAGTTACGTCTGGAGGAAGTCTGGCAAGGCCCCATCATGACCCTGGGGATCCGAGCAGTGCAGCTGCCATCCAGACGTGACCACCCGCTGTCGGACTTCCGGAGGGAGGGACGCTGCAGACGACACCTGATGGCGGTCCAACCTGAGAGAGACCACAGCCCTCTGATTCCCAGAGGAGCCCCCAGAACCCCGGGGCTTGACCTCCTTAGCTCCATCGGACGGCGACCTACTTCCCAGGGTGGGCACAAGCAAGCGTGCTTACTCTACCTATTCGGTCGCAGTCCCGAGGACCGAACTCTCCACCAAGACCCCACTAGGGAATGGCCCTTCTCAACACCTCCCAGCAGTTCACTCCAGACGACTCGGCCTCTGGCAGTAGTTCTATGCCCCCTAAGGGAAGGCACACCTGATGGGACACCCCACTCTCCTGGCTGACACCTGTAAACTGCCTGAGACCTCAGTAGCCCAGCCAGAGTCCTCCTGTCCTGATAGTGCCTGGAACCTGTATACAGTAGTGTATTGTGTTAATACTATATTCACATTGTACTCAGTGGTGTATGAATTTAACCTGGTGAGTCCCATCGACGTACGATGTACGTCGCTACTTTTTTCCGCGGACAGACCCAACGACGTACATCATACGTCACGCAATTGCAAGGCCCATTGTGTGCACATTTTTCAACATTCGCGGGTGATTTTTGGTGGGCATATGTGGGAGACCTTCCTCTACATGCTGTCAAGCGGGGTTACTGCCTGGCCCCTCCTAACCCCCCATTCCCCCCCTCCCCCCCACACTGGGCAATTCACCTGTTAGCAGTAACCCAGCCAGTAAAGGTATGTTGCCCTACGGTCTCTCTAATGACGAAATTCACGGTGAAAGTGATTCCTGAGGTGGAGGACAAAGAAACAAAGAAGCTAGAGGTAGAAACAAACAGAAGTGATGAGGTTGTAATGTCGTAAAGGAAGGTGCCATATACTGGGGTTTTGGGTAAGTGAACAATGCTTATAAACGCCTATATTATTGTGTGAAAACCATTATAGACTTTTACTACACATAAATTCGTACCAAATAGATGAAAGAGATACATAATTTAAAGTGGCTTGAATTAGTCCACCCCGTCCCTAGTTCGTTTTCTTAGCCAGGTACCCTGAAAAAGAAGGAAAACGTAAGGTTGAGTGACACCTGTATCAACATTTTTTTACCTCAGGATCGCGATTTCACTATGAATTTTCGATGTTTCCCACCAAAAGCGAAGGTTTCAGCCAAAAAACAAAAAGTCGAAAATCGGTCGGGATCTGGAGGTATGCTGGGTAAAAAACCAGTCGGGACTCGGCGTGAAATATACGTGTTGATCAAAGTTTTTGTGCCCTGTTCCTCTAGTTGTGTGCACTAGACCCGGTCTAGAAAAGAACCCCCACTTAGTTGCACATGATCAAAGGACAAGCAGTTGGACTTTGAACGCGTCGCAGAACACTGGTGGCTAGTGGTGGTTCTTGATCCGGTCAGCAACACGAGGAACTAAGGGAAAGTATGGCAAAATGGCAACCAAACCCCACGTGCAGTTACCTAAATTTGACCCCAAGCAATGTGATATTAAAACATACCTATCTATGATCAAGCCACGCACATAGGATTCGAAGATGACAGGCAGAAGATAGCAGTTGCCCTGCCTCACCTCAGCAAGGCAGTGGCAAGTATTGCTGCCAAGACTGTCCCGGAGCTGACGTGGGAGAATTTTACCCGAATCGTGACCCAGGCAGTCACACCACTCTTGGAAAAGTCGTAGCATTATCACAGCTTGACACAGTAACTTATGATGGAAACCTGGACAATACACACATCCAGGCCAGGTGGCTCGTCACTGCCACATACCCGGAAACCGATGCAGCAACCCGGGAACAACACATGTCCAACACACTCCTGAGGATCCTCCCAAGCATTATCAGAGAGCATTTTACAATATATGACCCTATGGGAGACCTAGATAAAGATATCCAGCTGGTAAGACGTCTCCTAGCTGCCTGCTCCACCCCGTGGCACATCAGTGCCGTAAATTCCCCACTCAGAAGACGGTACCACACCACAAACTATGTACACCCCCTGCCCACACAAGTCCTCCACCAACACCCACCATACCCAGGGCACACCCTACCATAAGATGCTCCACCCCCAAGGAAAGTACGAACTTCATTTCCATCAACCCATGGGAATTCTCTGCCTGCAGCCACAGATGTCCCATCCACGACATCCGGGAGCAACTAAAGGCTGCCCGACGCAAGGCAGCAACCCAGGGGCACCGATAAGTCTCTTGGATGACGAGGGTGCCAAGGATGATGCCTCATCCTCCGAATGCACTGACTCCGGGGAGATAGAGCCAGAGGAAGACGACATCCCCCAGCGGCTGGATTTGTAGGACTGCCCCTGCACCTACCCACGGTGGCAGGGGCCACCTCACAAAAATACCGCAGCCCAGTCTACAACAAGATGAAATTGAATGGGGTAAAGGTGAGGTTACTGGTCGACATGGGAGTGGCCAGCTCCTGCCTCTGCAGCCACTTCTACTCCTGCCACAAATTGACATTTGGCCTGCTTTTCCCCACCTCAGCTCATCTTGTAGATGCGGGGAATGGCCCCCTGCCAATAGGTGGGGAAACCTGGGCCCTGCGTTCCGACACCCACCAGCAAGTCTCTACCCAACATAAGTTCACTATCTTTGACTCAACCTGCTGTGCAGGTGATGGTTATTTGGGGCTGGACCTCCTGCAGAAACTACAAGCAAACATCGACTGTCACAAGCGACATCTCCAGTTCCATAAGCCTCCAGACCCTACCCCCCAGCCATTCTGCATGTGCACCCTCCCCCTCACCCTACACCCCCCTCCTCCCTATGTCCCCCAACATGTCCCTTAACCCCCCCTGCCACTCCTCCACATCCCACTTTTCCAGCAACCATTGCCTCCACCCTGATGATCCCCCCTCAGCACAAGACTACATCTCCTCCTGGACTTCCAAGACCTCTTTGCATCAGGACCAGCAGACATCGACCACAACACTTACCTGACACATGAAATCCACACCACCGGACCACCTGTTTACCAATCATCACAGGGAGAAAATCCAAAACAATGGGCTGAGGAAGACCGGCAGGTCCAGGAAATGCTTGATGCCGGCGTCATATCACCCTCCACTAGCCCGTGGTCCTCCCCCGGGCACAATGCATTTCTGTGTGGATTATAGATGACTGAATGATGTATCCACCAAGGATGCCACTCCCCTGCCCAGGACCGACGGCTCCCTTGACTCCCTATACAGGACATCCTGGTTCTCCACCTTGGACCTGCAACCCTAGGACAGGAGAAAAACAGCTTTTTCAACCAGCAACAGAAAGCACTATGAATTCAACATTCTCCCATTCAGACTCTGCAACGCCCCCACCACGTTTTCCAGATTAATGGAGTCAGTTCCCAGCGGCCTGACCTGGGAAGTCTGTCTGGCATACATGGACGATGTGATCATTTTCAGTCAGACATGGGGAGACCACCTGCAGCGCCTCAAAAAGGTCTTCCTGTGCATCCAACAGGCTGGACTCAAACTCAGACCATCAAAATGCATTCTGGCTGCATGATCTGTTTTCTTCCTGGGGCACATTATTTTGAAGGAAGGAATAGCACCTGACCCTGACAAACTGCTGGCCATCGCAGATCTCCCCCTGGCCAGAATGTTCGCAAAGTTTGTGCCTTCCTGGGGCTCACCTCCTACTACCAGCGCTTTGTAAAAGGGTGTGCCGACATCGCCAAGCCTCTCCACGACATGACTAAAAAGGGCGAGCCTTTCATCTGGACCGATGAGTGGATTGCAGCATTCCACACTCTAAAAACCAAACTCATCACTGCCCCGATCGTCCCATTCTCTGACTACACCATGCCTTTCTGCTTACACACAGACATGTCTCCAGTGGCAATCAGCTCCGTCCTTGCCCAGGTCTAAGAAGGGCGGGCGGGAACACATCATCGCCTGCACAAGCCACACCCTCAATCAAGCCAAGAAGAACTATGCTGCCACCAAACGAGAATGTCTAGGCATCGTATGGGCATTGGGGCATTTTCGAGCCTACCTCTCTGTGAAACACGTCTCAATAATCACCACTGACCATCAGTCGCTCCAATGGTTACACCAGTCCAGCACCCACAATGCTCAACTCATTAGATGGAGAGAAACTCTTGGGGATTTTAACTACGAGATATCCTACCGCCCCAGCAAACTACACATCAACGCCCATGCCCTGTCCCGACTACCGATAAATGCAATCCACATCGAACCCAATCTCTTACAGCAGTGGCACGACAAAGTTCATCCCCACTGGATACCACCACAGGTATTCTCCAAGCTCCACCAGCAGGGCGATCACCTATTCACCCAGTCGGGACATATAGTGCTTGATCCCTAAACCGCCCTTGATGCAGTGACCCACCTCCACTCAAACAACAGAATTCATTTCGGCACTAAGAAACTCTTATAAGTTCTCAGTGATCCCTACTGGATGCCCAGTCCCTCCAACCTAGCCAAACAAGTTACCCAGGCCTGCCAGGCCTGTCCACTAGGCAAGGACATCACCCACACACCTTGGCCATCAGGAAGCATCACTGCCTACAAACTATGGCAACTATTGTCCACTTCATGGATACTTACTCCAAATTCCTCATCGCCTGTCCAGTCAAGGAACACCACACCACAGCCGCGGCTGACGTCCTTGTCCGCCATGTCTTCCCATACTTTGGTAATCCCCAAGCCCTGAACTCGGACAACGCCCCAGAGTTCACCAGCAGAATATGGCATGAACTCGCCACCATCCTCGGCTACCAGATCTTCCACTCCTCTCCCTATTGGCCTCAAGGGAACGGGATATGTGAGAGGAGCCACTGCACCCTAGGCAACCAGGTGTGGGCTCAAATAGAAGAAACCAAAAACGAAGACTGGCCTGCCAACATCAAGACTGTGCAGTGGGGGATGAACTCCTGTCCCCGGGATTACGGCATCTCTCCAAATGAACGAGTGTTCGGGAACCCCCCCCCTCCTCCTACCCTTGTGATAGCACCTCCAGCCCCCCTCCGCGTCCCGTTCGTCCGATCCCCTCCACCACCTCAAGAGACGACTACACCACTTGCAGAAACATCAAGACCTGCAACCAGACAATGCCCCATCCAACCCCTACAAACCAGGTGACTCGGTTGTAGTGGACAAACTACCAACCCCCAACAAAATCTCGCCATGGTTCGTGGGACACTGCATCGTTACCCACGTCCCCAACCCCTACCAAGTCACCATCAACTACCACAACACCCCACGCATTTAGCATAACCATCACATACGCCTATTCCCAATGGACACCTCCCAACAACAACCACACGCATACCCCCACCTGCCACACCACTCCACCACCAATCACCGCTCCAGACTCCCCATCTGACTCTTACACATGCTACTTTAAACCCTCCTCCTCCTTAGCATCCTCACTCACTTCCTCCTATCTAGTCAACTCCCCCACCTCGTCCTCCCCCTCCCCCTCCGCACCCCCCTCAGCAGCCTTATCTCATGCCTCGGCTCCTGCCACCACCGCAAATCCACCCACCTGACCAGGGGACCCCCAGCCCACCCCTGGCCACCCTGCCACCTCTCCAGCACCACCCGCCACCCGCCACCACATCTACACCCGCACCATCCTCCCTCTCCCGCACTGCTTCACACCCATAGCCTGCCCCAGACCACACACCAACTCCCCGACCACCACCCCCACCACCCCACCACCCGACACTCGCACCCCACCAACACACCCAGCCACCACACCACATGGCCACACTCCCCTCTCGCCACCCACACCTGTCCTCACCACCACCACAACCAGATCCGGCCGCCTCTCACGCCCACAAGCCAGATACACAGCCACTCCATCACCCAGTCCCCCAGTATCACCCACACCACCAAGACAACCACCTCCACCCCCCACACACCCCTTATAATATTTCATTTACACCAGGCCCAATGGAAACTCCCACCAATCCAACTCCCCATGAAGAACATCTGTACCTACCCTCGTCGACTGCATAAAAACCAGACTACCTCACCGGCTGCCAGTATTCTACCAGGAGACTGGCCACTCACCAATATTAGGCATGAAGGTATGATGTGTCACCTGGGCCCCAGCCCATGGCAATAAACGGGGCATGTGCGGGATGCTTCACCTCCTCCAACTTCTTCAGAAGATGCCACAGACCTCCACCCTCTACATCACATACACACACCACCAGGAGCCAGACATAGTCACCCCCCACTGGACCGCCCTCCACCATCACCTCACACCAGCCCACCGGACCACCACAACAGACACCTACTACCTCCAGCCACGGGGACGTGACTTTTTCCCCCAAGACGATGGTGAAATGCCCACTCCAATGGAACACCACAGGAGGGGTGGCGCAACACCCACCCCACGGAGGGACAACTGGGGCACGACACCAACCTTAGAGGGATACCACCGGGAGGCGCGGAAAGGACTGGGAGGAACTTCGCTCCTCTGGGGTGGGTTAATGTTAACAGGGCGATGAAGAAAGCTGATGGTGTATTGACCCCAACTCCAACGTTGTTCCTAACATTTGAACGATTAACGCTGCCTGCTTCAGTGAAACTAGCTTGGCTCTCACTTCCGGTGAAGCCCTATGTCCCAAACCCGAAGAGATGTTTCCACTGTCAGGGGTATGGGCATGTTAGCCACTCTTGTCGCCGTGCACAGACTGGTCTTCCTGGTATCTGTGTCTCTTGTGGTGGATCAAACCATGCTAGTGACTGCCTGGGACCCCTTAAATGCTATCATTGTGAAGGTCCTCACGCCGTCTCTTCGAAAAACTGCGCACGATACTGCCTTGAAAAAGAGATTTTGTCAATACACACACGAGAGAGGGTTTCATTCCCTGAGGCAAAAAGGAGAGCCCAGACCCTCTTCTTTCAGCATGGGGTTACCTATGCTTCCATACTTTCTAGAACACCAGTGCATCGCCATGGATCTCGGAAGCAGCCTCAACCCACTCCAGTACCCCCTCCTTCAACTCAAGATATACAGAATGCTGTCCCCAAGGTTACTGCAGTAAATGAGGATGATTCTTATCTGACCGTTACCGCTGCTCCAAATGTTCCTGCCCCCACGTCGGTGCCTGATGACTTACTCAATTCTGTGGTTGTGGCAGACGTCCACGTTGACCAGACTCCTCCTCCCATCATAGGCAGTGTGCACAAGGCTCCATCTGTATCTGGCAAACGTCATCGTAGTTCTTCAGAGTCTTCTGATCATGCAGACCGGCCACCTAAGGTCTCAGTTGTCGACACTTCTGTCGACACCCCTACTGTTCCCTCTGCCCAGCAGGAAGAGGGATCTAGCAATGTTACAACTGCAGCTGATGGTTCACCTCTGGCCCCATCTCTACCTGGAGGTGTTGTTAGTCAGCCCATAGGCACCTTAGATCTGAAGTATGGGATGGCCTCCTCTAATGATTCGAGTCCTGTGGACTCTACTTCCACTTCTGGAGCTTCTGGTGGGGGCAATGACCGTCCTCCACCTCCAAAGGCGGCCACCAAGCCACCTTCCAAGCAAACTGGTCTGCCTACTCCAAGAAAGAGTGTGGTACAACTCACTTCCTCGTCCTCCCGTTTACTTTCGGCCGTTCGACAGAGGGTGAGGGTTCCTGGTGCTGGGCAGGCTCCTCCAAAGGGCTCTCCAAAGCATAAACCTAAACCCGCTGGGGGGGCAAGACTGTCACGCCCCTCATCCTAATCCTTCCTTCACGATGGGAACTATGGCATTCTCAGCCAGTATAATACAATGGAACAGTCGAGGGTTGCGGGGTAATTGGGAGGAGCTGCGGACCCTCCTGACCTGTTCCCCTATGTGTATATGTCTCCAGAAAACTCTTGTAGGGTTTGCCACCCCCCATGCACCACCTGGGTACACTGGTTTCTACTCAACACCAACCCAGGGTCCTGTCGGGGGTAGTGCTGTTTTGGTGAGAGCTGACATCCCTCATCGGCCAGTCCACCTCCAGTCTGACCTCCAGTGTGTAGCTGTACAATTGTATGCCCACCGTTGGTATACAGTATGTTCCATTTATTTATCACCCAACACGGCAGTCGATAGGGTAGAACTTGAGAACCTTCTTGGCCAGTTACCTAAGCCCTTTCTTCTCTTGGGGGACTTCAGTGGTCGCCACCCTTTGTGGGGTGACTGTCTTACTAACCAACGTGGGAGTTTGTTGGCATACTTATTGGAGGATGAGGATCTTGCCCTGCTCAATACTGGGGTGTTTACACATTTTCACCCCCAAACAGGTTCATTTACAGCTATTGACCTCTCTATCTGCTCTCCTGACTGTCTTCTGGACTTTACCTGGGAGGTTGTGGAGGATCTCCATGGAAGTGACCACTTTCCCATCCTTCTCACTGCAGCAGTGTCTAGTCCCTGTTCTCGTTTACCGAGGTGGAGAGTGAATAAGGCAGACTGGTCCCTTTTCTCTTCTCTGATTCCTATTAATGTCTCAGTCGAAGACTTTCCACATATTGATGAGGCTGTTTCATTCTTTACCTCCCTTCTGCATTCTGCTGCCCTTCATGCTGTTCCCAAAACTTCTGGCACGTATCGCTACCGACCTGTCCCGTGGTGGAATGAGGAATGCAGCGTAGCTGTACGTGCTAAGAAGTTGCCTTTCTCCCGTTATCGAAGATGCAGGATGGAGCACAATCTTGTCGAGTTCAGAAGGGCTAAGGGTCGTCGAGTACTGAAACAAGCTAAGCGAGATTCATTGATGATATATGTGTCATCTGTTAACTCAAAGACACCAATGTCTCAGGTGTGGAAGAGGGTGTGAAAGATTTCGGGAAAGTTCAATCAAGGCAGGTCCCCTGTGCTGATGTCTAATGGTGAGCCTGTTGGTGATCCTGCAGCTGTGGCCGATATTTTTGCATCTGCCTTTGCGGCAGTCAGTCAAGAGACACTACCTCACCAATTTTTGCCAGACGACGAGAGATAGAGGAGGCAAGGGTGTTGGACTTCCGTTCAGGGAGTGTGGAGTTCTACAACCTCCCATTTTCTTTTTGCGAACACCAATCTGCCCTTTCCGTCTGTCATGACACCTCACCAGGGCCGGATGATATTCCTAACGCGATGCTCCGACACCTGGATAAGGATGCTTTGTCCTTTCTCCTCAGCCTTTTTAATAAAATCTGGAGGGAATCTTCTCTTCCCACCTCTTGGCGTGAGAAGCCGTTCCAGAAGCCGGGGAAGACAGGCAACAGTCCCTTGGAGTATCGACCAATTGCCTTAACATCCTGCTTGTGCAAACTATTTGAGAAAATGGTCAACACACGCCAAATGTATTTTCTAGAAAAGAATGAATGTCTCTCTCAATGTCAGTTTGGGTTTCGAAAATGTCGCTCAACAACTGATGCACTAGTTCGCCTTGAGACTGCAGCATGTGATGCCTTTGCTAGACGGCAACATCTGGTGTGCGTTTTCTTTAATCTTGAGAAAGCATACGACACCACATGGCGGTTTGGTATACTCCAACAACTCCATTCTTATAGTTTACGAGGCAGGCTTCCCCTATTTATATTAAATTTTCTGTGTGACCGTACACTGGTGGCACCCTGTCTCCTTCATACCATCAGGAGGATGGGATGCCTCAAGGAAGCGTCCTCAGTGTGACCCTTTTTGCCGTAGCATTGGACAGTATTGTGTCCTCTATCCCAGAAGGAGTGTCTGCCTCACTGTATGTTGATGATCTGGCTTTATGGTATGCAGCCTCCCGAATGTCCGTGGCTGAACGTCGCATGCAGCTCGGTATAGATAGGGTCTCTCGGTGGGCCACCATGCACAGCTTCCGTTTCTCCCCAATAAAGACGGTGGCCTTACATTTCTGCCGTTTGAGAGGTGTTCACCCTGACCCAGACCTCCGGTTATATGGCCAGAGGGTGCGATGTGTGGACCAGACAAAGTTTCTTGGGCTCATTTTCGACAGGAGACTGACGTGGGTACCTCATATCCGTTCATTACGACTATCATGCTTCCGTGCCTTGTCCCTCCTATGAACCCTATTTCACTTGTCTTGGGGCGTGGATAGGACCAGCCTGCTCCGACTTTATCACGCCTTAGCGAGGAGCAAATTGGACTATGGGTGTGTGGTATATTCTTCTGCTACTGAGGCCCGGCTGAGACCACTACATTCGGTTCATCATGCTGGGATTCGTCTGTCAACTGGGGCTTTCCGGTCCTCCCCTATAGAAAGTCTGTTTATTGATGCAAACGAACCGCCACTGGATCTCCGCCGACAGTCCCTGGTGGGGCAATGTTGGCACCGCCTTCACCGTCTTCCGAGCTCATTGAGTTGTCAGGCTTGTCAGGCTGCCTCTGAGGTCGCTCTTTTCCCCTTTTATAACACCCATCCCCGCTGTCCACACCCGTTTGGGTACAGAGCGAGGGTTGCCATGGGGGAGTTAGGTGTCCAGTCCTCCCCTTTTTGCCCTATGCGTATCCCCCGAGTGGCTCCCTGGCTTCTCCCAGAAGTGCAACCATGTGATTACTTCCTCGAGAGGAAGGCATCTATTTCCTCACAGACAGCTCTGTCTTATTTTTTGGAACATGCCTCTATTCAGTGGCTCAGTCCCTGTATATACGGATGGTTCTAAATCCCGAGCAGGGACAGGCTTTGGTGTAATTTTTCGTGATTTTAGCCGTGGTGGGAGTCTCGCTTCTTCTGCATCTGTTTTTTAGTGCTGAACTTACTGCCATATTAGTTGCGGTCGAAATGATTTTTAGCTTTCCTCCAGCTTCTTTTACCATTTTTAGCGACTCAGCCAGTGCCTTACAAGCTTTGTCTCATGGCCCGTCACATCCCCTAGTTTTAGCTGTCTTGGAATGGCTCTTCTTATTATTCAGGCGAGGATACTCTGTACAACTGTGTTGGGTCCCTGCACATGTAGGGGTCGTGGGCAATGAGCGAGCTGACTCTCTGGCTAGAGCTGCTGCCTCTCGTCCTTCCTCTCCAAGTTGCCGTGTCCCATCCGAGGATTTGTGTGCGGCCACTGTGGGGGCTGTCCGTTCCTGCTGGCAGAGGAGGTGGGATGCAGCTGGGGCGAACAAACTCCGCAGCATTCGTCGGAACCTGGGTGATGGGGGATATGTGGGACTGTCCCGACAGTGGGAAACAGCTTTGGCTCGTCTTCCGATTGGCCACACTAGGCTGACTCATGTTTTTTTTTATGGAGAGGGCGCCCCCTCCCTATTGTGATGACTGTCTGGTTCCTTTGACTGTGCGGCATCTCCTTGTCGAGAGCCCCAGTCTTGGGGACCTTCTTCGGCGGTACCTTTCTAGATGCCGAGCCAACAACGGTTCGTACCTTCTCTCGTCAGTGCTTGGGGAAGAGGCCTGTGTTATGGGGGGAAGTACTTTCTCCTTTGTGTTGCGTTCTGGCCTTCTCCGCAAGCTATAGAGCTTTACCATATTTTAGCTTGTGTTTTAATGATAATGTACTAGTTTTATCTCTTATCTTTCCGTTATATTTTTAGTTTTTTAGTTTTTGTCGCTTTTATACTGTTGGTTTGTTTTATGCATCGTTTTTCTTTGTATTTTATTGTCTCTTATATATAGCCGGTTTGTTTTAAGCATCGATTTTCTCTTTGCTTTTTATTGTTATTATTATATATATTGATTTTCTTTTATTGCTTGTGTTCGGCGGCATATGACCTCTGCTGTTGCGCCGCCATGTCGCATCATCATTCATTCATTCATTCATAATGATCATTATTATTTCACTGTCATGATTACTGAGCACGCACAAGCATATATTGCGTTGGAAACAGTAAAGAATATCTGCATAGTATTTTTCGTCATATGGGTGTGGCTTATTCGATGGCGTCACTGCCTGGCCTGATTGAGTGGAAGTTCTGATTGGTCGAGAGGAGAGAGAGCGTTGCTTAACTCTCACTTTCACATAATTCTGTTTGTCTATTTGACCATCTGCCAATTTCTATGGCCACTGAGTACATTACGTAGGGAACAGTAAAGAAAATTTGCGGAAGCGAGGCGTCCAGTCCCGCATCCTAGGCAATTGTCCGCCTTCTTTATCTAGTCCAGCGAATCAGAATCTCCCTCTCTCCCCGCCAGCCAATCAGGATCCCGTCTTTCCTACCTTCCCATGCGTCATA
>JAGKTI010027028.1:0-13387 GCA_018397915.1 Birgus latro | reverse complement strand
GGGGGGGGGATTTCGCTTCTGAGACTTTGTAACAGTAACATCCTGTCACGCATGATGATGGTAGATGACGAAGTCCGAGTACCGAATACTGTAACTGTTGGCTACAGACTTACACCCGTGATGACAACACACAATGGACACATGATGGAATAACATTAACCTACCATTTGACTAACTGAAACTGGATGGTCACCGTGTATTTACCTCATTTATCTCATTAGCACTTGTGAACACTGAACCACTAGTAGCCTTGTCATGCTAAATAAATTACATTACCGTCAGTAGAATGTACTGTGATGTTGGTGTGTTAATAACTGAAGTTTTTTGTGTATGTAATACTGTCAGATGTATCGACCACAGTAACTTACAATGGATACTCTATGTTCTGACTCCTACACCATTAACAGAAAAGTAGCCGTTGAACCGTTACTTTTTTGAATGACTATTCGTTTTGAATCATCAGAGTTACCTTAACACCTTTCCCAGAGAACTGTATATGTACTCACTGCATGCGACCTTTCCATAAACTTTGCAGGTTGCACATCTGGTGGAGATTCGGAAATCATTCATAGCAACAATAATTTATGGTATACTCCCAGAGCGACTTCACAGGTGAGTTAAATAAATATAACCGAATTTTGTATAACATTACATCATAAAACCACTGTAGGCTGAAGTTTCATCCATGGAAGAGTGACAATGTGCTATTCATACTCTATGCTTGTATTGCCTGAAGAGTTAATGGTACAGTCACGTTCATATTTAAGAATTTTCTTACACATGTGGTGCATCCACTGTACAGTTCATGACCATTGGAATGTGAAGCTTTTCCACTTACATTGATGATAAGTGAACCAGGGTGCAGGAGAAGTAGTTCCACTTCCAACCGGCCGTGGACACTACATTAGACAACACGATTACATGTGTATCCTTCCTATGAACGCGACTGTACACATTTACATGACACCGAACAGTCCCAACAAATGTATTTACAGACATTTCAATGAACATTTGCAGGTGGGACTTTACCTTTGTCTTCGAACATACTGGCTTGTACTTTGTAATGGCCACCCCAGTCATAACACCCAGCTGGCTGAGCTTCTATTACCCACTTGGCGGGTACGTGTGGCTCGCCATCCTGGCCTCGACATTGGCTGTTTGCATCACCGTTATCCAGGTGCGTATGGATCTGAGAAAATGCTGTTCTTGATTTTAAGACCCCATGATAATATGGACTTGAACCCAGTGCAATGAAGGCTGAAGCTGCCATTCTGCAGTCCACAATCCTCCTTTGGGGGTACAGGAGGGAGTTGCGGGAGATTTGTATAATCTAACTATGATGCAGCTTTTTATATCAATGCCACACGTGAAGGTGTCCCTTGTGGAGAACTGCAAGGTGGAAATGACTGCCAAGTATCATAAGCTTGGAGACAAAATAATTTCTGTTATGCAGCGTGTGTAAGGGTACTACTTCTCGTCCCTTAGGCACGGAGCCTAGAGCATGGTTCTCTTTCTAGACCGGGTTGGGTTTCTTAAGGCAACTAGTGGGAACAGGGCATAAAAACTTATGGCAACAAACCTTACACATATATTAGCTTAAATTGCTATCTGAGTCAAATACAACAGTGGTACACTTGACAAGAAAATAACATACACAAGTAAGACAGGGCCGGAGGATTCTGAGACAGGTAGATGCGTCTGGGCTTATGGTAGGGTGAGGCCCAGCAGTAGTGGCGGGGCCCAGGGTGGCAGCCCTTGTCGGGAAGCCGCTGGTCATTGGGGCATCCAGAGGGGCCTTTGTCAGAAGGCCGGACTGCCGCTACTCGTCTGGGACCTCGGTAGGAGGCCGGAGAGTGGTCGTCTCATCCGGGAGTTGTCTGGGGGTGGTGAAAAGTTGGCGCCCTTCCTGAGGTGCCCAGGGCTCAGGCCTAGGGGCTAAGCCCGAAGAAGGAGAGCAGGCATTCTTGTCTGCACCCACTCTGCCGGGGAGGAGGTCGTCGGATGCGGCTTGGGAGGTCACGCCCCGGGGTCCTGGGGATGTGTTGACTAGTCAGGGGGCTGCGGTCTCACTGTTGAGCCTCTGTCAGGCGTGGGCTGCAACAGCTCATTGATGCAGACCCGACAGGGGTTGGGACTGCTGAGGGTCGAGCCGGAGGGCTAGAACCCAAGGTACCAGAGGGCCTTGCCAGTCCTCCTCCAGCTGCTGTTCTAGCCGGAGGGGGTTCCTGCTGGGAGAAGGGAGGAGGATACCCAAGCCGCTGTAGTTGGATTCCAGCAGACCCGGGAAATCCCCAGATGGAGAAGGCACTGGGGTAGGGGGCGAGGGGCGGCACGTAGCCGTTCCCTCCCCGACGCGGTTTGTGGCCGTCGCCGAGTCCCCTAGTGTACGATTGACGGTGTGGCTTGTGGCCGTCTCCTCTCCCGGCTTGTGGCCGTCTCCTCCCCCGTGTAGCTTGTGGCCGTCACTAAGGACCCACGCCCCTGGCTCCTGATGGGCAGAGTGCATCTTGTGACTGTCACTTGCTCAAGGGCACCATGCCCCACGAGGACTACACCCCTAGTGCTTCTTGTGGCTGTCATGTGAGTGCAGGAGCGGCTTGTGGCCGTCACCGGTGTCATACTTTCCAGAGGGCCTGCAGGGGCGCTGCTTGTGGCCTTTGCTCTCCTGCAGGTGTGACTTGTGGCTGTCACCAATGGGGGTCCCTCCTGTTGCAGGCACGGCTTGTGGCCGTCACTACTCCGGGGTGTGCAGCTTGTGGCCGTCACCTGTTCTTTTTGGATTTTTGTTTGGAGTGGCTTGTGGCCATCTCCTGGGTGCGGCTTGTGGCCATCACCTGTTCCCCCTTTTATAGGGTTGGAGTGAGGAGTGGCTTGTGGCCGTCACCCAGTATGGTTTAGAGATAGAGAATCAGCTACTGAGCGGCTAGTGGCCGTCTCCTGCTGGCTGTATGGGATTAGTAAACTAGCCCCACCCCGAACCTGGTGAGGGCTGGCCCGATGGGTATGTAGTCCACCATGACTGATATCTCTGTGGCGAGTTACCTGAGTGTGAGAGGGGCGTGAGGGAAAGACACAGGTGCGCCCGTCTTGCACGGAGCCTGCGCTGACTTTCTCTGCCCCTTGGATTTCTCCTCCTGGGGTGGGTGTCCAGGCCAGGTAAGGTCCATGAGGGACTTCGGTATTCTGCCATATATTCTGTATTTCCTTTTTGGCATTCTGCATTTCAGTTTCCTTGTGTATAGTTGAACAAGTTAATGTTGTTAGAATTAATGTCAGAAACATGGACAAAGATAATGTTATATGATTCAACAGAGCAGCTGAATGAGAGCAAAGGTAAACATCAGGATAAATAATGCAAAAGTATACTTTTAGTTGTTATTTCCGGAAATCAATGCAAAGTTTTATTGGATGATGGAAATGACAGCAGGTATGGAGACTATGGGAAAAGTGGTTGTTAGATGAGATGTTTGCATGAATGCGGTACACATGAATGCGGAATTCAAGAAACGTTAGAAATATTTGTAGAAGTAAGAGTTAGTAAAGTGAGATGCCACAAATAGGAAAGTAATTAATTATACGAGAAACTGCTATTTTTAGGTTACGGCAAAGGAAATCTAACATATCTGAGGGACAGTCTAATGCATGGGAAGAGAAAACTGTATGATGTCTAGGCTCAGGATAATGAGCGAAGATGGGAAATGAAGTGTAGAAGTAGATGCAGATAATCAGTATGCTAGTCATGGTTACAGGTTATGGTTAATGAGGACATGGAGAATATGAAGAATGCAATGTGTACTGAGAAAGTGCAACAAAACAGAAAGTAGTCCCTCGATTATCCGACATAGTAGAGCCATCGGTATATCCGGATACAGACAAAATGCGGATAGAGAGCAATATCCTACCTACCAATACCCTACTCATACCCAACCTATATATACAGTACCCTACCTAATTCTGGCAGTGTTCTTATGTCTTTCAGCTACTTTACAGTACTGTATTGAAACATCAAAACACACATGGGAATATCCAATATAATGCTAAACACTAAGATAACAATGCATAAACAAAAAAAAAAATTACACAGTACAGTTCTTACCTCTCAGTGAATGGCAGACAGGTGTTGTAACCCGCTAGCCTCCAGCTGGAATTCAACGAACATCAAACACCTCCTTCTTCTCCATCCACTGGAGCTAAGAAATGAGTGATGATGTTCAGCGTGATGATGGAGGCCCACCCACCTCAGGAGACTCTGAAGACAGCCACAAGCTCCTGTCTAATGATGACTCAGTGGCTCGGATGTGCTCAGTTGTGGGTCCGAGCGTGAAGACTGGGGACGAAGTGGTGGTGGTGGTGGTGGGGAGAATGGACTTGCAACATGGGGGTGGCAGAAAGAGTCGATCTTGAACTGACGATATGTGTGGCGATTCTAATGGAAGACGACAGCGTCCCTGACTGCCTGCAGATCCACTCCCAGCTGCAGTGGAACCAACTCCCTGTCACAGAGCAGCTGTTCAGCATATTCAAGCACCTGCTCATTGCTGGCACGTACTGCACCAAGAAGGAGTGATGGAATGGTGAGGTTCTCAGAGTCAGGGTCCTTGTGGTTGTCCTCTGTCTGTCCTGCAGAGACAGCTGCGGTTTTTTCCTCATCAAACAACGTCTAATAATTTTGATAGCCGCCATTGTTATCCAGCCACACATTGTCGGTGTCCACAACCACGCCTGACGTACATAGACCAAGGTGGAAATCATACTCATCAAATTCCTGAAAGTCGTTCATGGCCTCGTATCCCTGAAGATGAGATCAACCACTTTTTAGGCTTTTGATGGAGACTTCCTTCCAAGGGTTTGTCCAGTTGAACACCCCATACTAGATGTTGTAACTGTGAAGATCTTCCAAGGTCCGCTACCCATGTGCGTCGACTTCTTGCTCGTCTTCTAGCACCACCATCACCTCATCCAGGAACCTCCAACGATACAGTATCTTTGCTGCCACGAAAACACTCTGGTCCATTGACTGAATGACAGCAGTCATATTAGGTGGCAGGAATATGCATCTGATAACGACAGTTATCAGCAACCAATTCCCCTGGATGGATGAGCAGCAGCATTGTCGAATATCAGAAGAGCCTTCACCTAGTCATGAGGGATACTAAGTTCCTCCACATGATAATGGATAACCTCCTTCACAGTGTGTCTGTGGAACCAATATCTGAAATCTTTCAGGCAAACCAGGCCTTTACAGAATGGTACCATACAACAGGCTGGCTATAGATCAACCCACAGAGACAACATGGCTGTTTTGCATGACCAGCAGTAATGGGTTTGAGGCAGTGCATCTCAATAACATTGGCACAGACAAGACCGAGACACACTGTTTCGACAACTTCAGACCAGGCACAGTCTTTTTCCTCTCTTCTGCCAGGATGTTGGTGGGCAAGGAGTAGTAGAAGAGGCCAGATTCATCAGCACTGTACACTTGACCGAGAGCAAGGCTGTCGTTCTCAATCAGGTGCTGCACTTTCTGGTGAAGCAGCTCAACATCCTCCACTGTCACATCCAAAGCTTTGCCATGTGTCTTACAGTCAGTCAGTCCATGTCGAAGTTTGAATCCCGCTGCAGGGGGTCACCTTGACGTGGTGGCGGGGCTTGAAGCGTGGTTGGCAGTGCCACCTACTTTGGGGGCTTGCCTACCTTTGTAGGGTTCGGCATTTGTCGCCCTCGTGGACCAAGCACCCCCTACATCACTAGTGGAGGAGGCCAGCCGGTGATGTTAGTTCCAGCCCGTTTCCCATCTAGGGCGGGACTGTCGCCTCCCCACGTGTTTGCCGTGCGTGGCGTTCCATAATGCTGGGAGACGAGAGTCCTGGAGATTGAGCGATGCTGTAGGGTGTGCCCTGCAGCTAGCAATACACCTCTTTGGTCCCTTATTCTGGCTAGACGGGTGGCCTGGTTGGGCCCGACCAGGTCAATCGGCTGATCATGCGTTGGCTAGGGTCAAGTGGGCACTGGGGGACCTGGTGGCTCCTATCGTCCTGGAGTCACCCTTGCCCAGGTCCCCTGGTGGTTACCCGCGTATACTCTCCCGTTACCTCTGGGGTCACCAGTGGTGTTCTCCCTGGTACACGACCTCCCCTTGTTGGGCTCCATGGTGGGAGGAGGGGTGGGGGAATGAAGTTTATGAACTTGCTAAATGGCAGAACATAATAAAAATACTGTTGACGACACCTCATCTGTCCCTGGCCATTCTTCAGGACCTTCCTCCCTCATCGCCACTCTGGGACCTTTCCAGGCCTCTGGTGACTTTCCTCCTTTGCCCCAGCGTTCAACTGGGACTAGGAGGAGGCCACGTCGGGTTGGTTTGGCTCTCGAGTTCGGCCTAGGAGAAAAAGAGCAAGAACAATATGCCAAGTACCTAGTGCTGAAACCCTCTGCAGGTGGCTCAGCACTAGATGTTGATATTTTTGACCTGTACCGAGCCATTGTTTCAGACTGTGCTCGCGAACCTGCAATCTCAACCCATGGGGATGGTAGCCTCCTTATTGAGGTGTCCTCCCCAGCAGAAAGCTCTCTCCTCCAGGCTTTGACTTCGGTATCTGCCACTGCCATGTCTTGTGTCCCTCATGCCACATTTAACCAGCGCAAGAGGGTTATTTACTCTCGGGACCTCCTGTGATACCCAGAGGCCCGGTTATTGGAGGAACTTCGCTCCTCTGGAGTAGTGAGTGTCAACTGGGCAATGATGAAAATTGACGGTGTTTTGACCCCAACTCTAACGCTGTTCCTGGCATTCGAAAGTCTGACGTTGCCTACTTCAGTAAAACTAGCTTGGCTTTCACTTCCGGTGAAGCCCTATGTTCCAAACCCGAAGAGATGTTTTCACTGTCAGGGGTATGGGCATGTTAGCCACTCTTGTCGCCATGCACAGGCTGGCCTTCCTGGTATCTGCGTTTCTTGTGGTGGATCAAACCATGCCAGAGACTGCCCAGGACCCCTTAAATGCTATCATTGCAGCGGTCCTCATGCTGTCTCTTCGAGAAACTGTCCTAGATACTGCCTGGAAAAAGAGATATTGTCCATACGTACACGAGAGAGGGTTTCATTCCCTGAGGCCAAAAGGAGAGCCCAGACCCTCCTCTTTCAGCCTGGGGTTACTTATGCATCTATACTATCTAGAATTCCAGTGCAACGCCATGGATCTCAGAAGAAGCCTCAACACACTCCAGTACCCCCTCCTTCAACTCAAGATATGCAGAATGCTGTCCCCAAAGTTACCACTGTAAGTTAGGATGATACTTATCTGAAAGTTACCGCTGCTCCAAATGTTCCAGGCCCCACGTCGGTGGCTGATGACATGCTCACTTCTGTGGTCGTGGCAGACGTCCACGTTGACCAGACCCCTCCTCCCGTCGTAGCCAGTGTGCCCAAGGCTCCATCTGTATCTGGCAAACGTCATCGTAGTTCTTCAGAGTTTTCTGATCATGCAGACCGGCCACCTCAGGTCTCAGTTGTCGACACTTCTGTCGACACCCCTACTGTTCCATCTGCCCAGCAGGAAGAGGGATCTAGCAATGTTACAACTGCAGCTGATGGTTCACCTCTGGCCCCATCTCCACCTGGAGATGTTGTTAGCCAGCCCATAGGTACCTTAGATCTGAAGCATGGGATGGCCTCCTCTAATGATTCGAGTCCTGTGGACTCTACTTCCACTTCTGGAGCTTCTGGTGGGGGCAATGACCGTCCTCCACATCCAAAGGCGGCCACCAAGCCGTCTTCCAAGCAAACTGGTCTGCCCACTCCAAGAAAGAGTGTGGTACAACTCACTTGCTCGTTCTCCCGTTTACTTTCGGCCGTTCGACAGAGGGTGAGGGTTCCTGGTGCTGGGCAGGCTCCTCCAAAGAGCTCTCCAAAGCATAAACCCAAACCCGCTGGGGGGGAAAGATTGTCACGCCCCTCATCCTAATCCTTCCTTCACTATAGGAACTATGGCATTCTCAGCCAGTATAATACAATGGAACTGTCGAGGGTTGCGGGGTAATTGGGAGGAGCTGCGGACCCTCCTGACCTGTTCTCCTATGTGTATATGTCTCCAGGAAACTCTTGTAGGGTTTGCCACCCCTCATGCACCACCTGGGTACACTGCTTTCTACTCAACACCAACCCAGGGTCCTGTCGAGGGTAGTGCTGTTTTGGTGAGAGCTGACATCCCGCATCGGCCAGTCCACCTCCAGTCTGACCTCCAGTGTGTAGCTGTACGATTGTATGCCCACCGCTGGTATACAGTATGTTCCATTTATTTACCACCCAACAGAGCAGTCGATAGGGTAGAACTTGAGAACCTTCTTGGCCAGTTAACTAAGCCCTTTCTTCTCTTGAGGGACTTCAATTGTCGCCACCTTTTGTGGGGTGACTGTCTTACTAACCAACGAGGGAGTTTGTTGGTGTCCTTATTGGACGATGAGGATCTTGCCCTGATCAATACTGGGGCGTTTGCACATTTTCACCCCCAAACGGGTTCATTTACTGCTATTGACCTCTCTATTTGCTCTCCTGACTGTCTTCTGGACTTTACCTGGGAGGTTGTGGAGGATCTCCATGGAAGTGACCACTTTCCCATCCTTCTCACTGCAGCAGTGTCTAGTCCCTGTTCTCGTTTACCGAGGTGGAGAGTGGATAAGGCAGACTGGTCCCTTTTCTCTTCTCTGATTCCTATTAATGTCTCAGTCGAAGACTTTCCACATATTGATGAGGCTGTTTCATTCTTTATCTCCCTTCTGCATTCTGCTGCCCTTCATGCTGTTCCCAAAACTTCTGGCACGTATCGCTACCGACCTGTCCCGTGGTGGAATGAGCAATGCACCATAGCTGTACGTGCTAAGAAGTTAGCTTTCTCCTGTTATCGAAGATGCAGGACGGAGCATAATCTTGTCGAGTTCAGAAGGACACGGGCTAAGGCTCGTCGAGTACTGAAACAAGCTAAGTGGGATTCATGGATGGCATATGTGTAATCTGTTAACTCAAAGACACCAATATCTCAGGTGTGGAAGAGGGTGCGAAAGATTTCGGGAAAGTTCAATCAAGGCAGGTCCCCTGTGCTAATGTCTAATGGTGAGCCTGTTGGTGATTCTGCAGCTGTGGCCGATATTTTTGCGTCTGCCTTTGCTGCAGTCCGTCAAGGAGACACTACCTCACCAATTTTTGCCAGACGACGGGAGATAGAGGAGGCAACGGTGTTGGACTTCCAGTCAGGGAGTGTGGAGTCCTACAACCTCCCATTTTCTTTTTGCGAACTCCAATCTGCCCTTTCCCTCTGTCATGACACCTCACCAGGGCCGGATGATATTCCTAACGCGATGCTCCGACACCTGGATAAGGATGCTTTGTCCTTTCTCCTCAGCCTTTTTAATAAAATCTGGAGGGAATCTTCTCTTCCCACCTCTTGGCGTGAGGCTATTGTTCTGCCATTCCAGAAGCCGGGGAAGACAGGCAACAGTCCCTTGGAGTATCGACCAATTGCCTTAACTTCCTGCTTGTGCAAACTATTTGAGAAAATGGTCAACACACGCCTAATGTATTTCCTAGAAAGGAATGAATGTCTCTCTCAATGTCAGGTTGGGTTTCGAAAATGTCGCTCAACAACTGATGCACTAGTTCGCCTTGAGACTGCAGCATGTGATGCCTTTGCTAGACGGCAACATCTGGTGTGGATTTTCTTTGATCTTGAGAAAGCATACGACACTACATGGCGGTTTGGTATACTCCAACAACTCCATTCTTATGGTTTATGAGGCAGGCTTTCCCTATTTATATTAAATTTTCTACGTGACAGTACATTCAGGGTTAGGGTTGGTGGCACCCTGTCTCCTTCATACCATCAGGAGGAAGGGGTGCCTCAAGGAAGCGTCCTCAGTGTGACCCTTTTTGCTGTAGCATTGGACGGTATTGTGTCCTCTATCCCAGAAGGAGTGTCTGGCTCACTGTATGTGGATGATCTGGCTTTATGGTATGCAGCTTCCCGAATGTCCATGGCTGAACGTCGCATGCAGCTCGCTATAGATAGGGTCTCTTGGTGGGCCACCATGCATGGCTTCCGTTTCTCCCCAACAAAGACGGTGGCCTTACCTTTCTGCCGTTTGAGAGGCGTTCACCCTGACCCAGACCTCCGGTTATATGGCCAGAGGGTGCGATGTGTGGACGAGACAAAGTTTCTTGGGCTCATTTTCGACAGGAGACTGACGTGGGTACCTCATATCCGTTCATTACGACTATCATGCTTCTGTGCCTTGTCCCTCCCACGAACCCTATCTCACTTGTCTTGGGGCACGGACACGACCAGCCTGCTCCGACTTTATCGCACCTTAGTGAGGAGCAAATTGGACTATGGGTGTGTGGTATATTCTTCTGCTACTGAGGCCCGGCTGAGACCACAAGATTCGGTTTATCATGCTGGGATTCGTCTGTCAACTGGGGCTTTTCGGTCTTCCCCTATAGAAAGTCTGTTGGTTGATGCAAATGAACCGCCACTGGATCTCTGCCGACAGTCCCTGGTGGTGCAGTGTTAGCACCGCCTTCACCGTCTTCCGAGCTCATTGAGTTGTCAGGCTGTCTCTGAGGTTGCTCTTTTCCCCTTTTACAACACCCATCCTCGCTATCCACACCCGTTTGGGTACAGAGCGAGGGTTGCCATGGGGGAGTTGAGTGTCCAGTCATCCCCTGTTTCCCCTATGCGTATCCCCCGAGTGGCTCCCTGGCTTCTCCCAGAAGTGCGACTATGTGATTACTTCCTCGAAAGGAAGGCATCTATATCCTCACAGGCAGCTTTGTCTTATTTTTGGGAACATGCCTCTATTCACAGTGACTCTGTCCCTGTATATTCGGATGGCTCTAAATCCAGAGCAGGGACAGGCTTTGGTGTAATTTTTCTTGTTTTTAGGCGTGGTGGGAGTCTCCCTCCTTCTACATCTGCTTTTACTGCTGAACTTACTGCCATATTAGTTGCGGTTGAAATGATTTTTAGCTTTCTTCCAGCTTCATTTACCATTTTTAGTGACTCAGCCAGTGCCTTACAAGCTTTGTCTCATGGCTTCCCGTCACATCCCCTAGTTTTAGCTGTCTTGGAATGGTTCTTCTTATTATTCAGGCGAGGATACTCTGTACAACTGTGTTGGGTCCCTGCACATGTAGGGGTCGTGGGCAATGAGCTAGCTGACTCTCTGGCTAGAGCTGCTGCCTCTCGTCCTTCCTTTCCAAGTTGCCGTGTCCCATCCGAGGATTTGTGTGCAGCCACTGTGGAGGCTGTCCGTTCCTGCTGGCAGAGGAGGTGGGATGCAGCAGGGGCGAACAAACTCCGCAGCATTCGTCGGAACCTGGGTGATGGTGGATATGTGGGACTGTCCCGACAGTGGGAAACAGCTTTGGCTCATCTTCGGATTGGCCACACTAGGCTGACTCATGGTTTTTTGATGGAGAGGGCGCCCCCTCCCTATTGTGATGACTGTCTGGTTCCTTTGACTGTGCGGCATCTCCTTGTCGAGTGCCCCAGTCTTGGGGACCTTCGTCGGCGGTATCTTTCTAGATGCCGAGCCAACAACGGTTCGTACCTTCTCTCCTCAGTGCTTTGGGAAGAGGCTTGTGTTATGGGGGGAAGTACCTTCTCCTTTGTGTTGCGTTCTGGCCTTCTCCGCAAACTATAGAGCTTTACCATATTTTAGCTTGTGTTCTAATGATAATGTACTAGTTTTAACCCTTATCTTTCCATTATATTTTTAGTTTTTTAGTTTTGGTCGCTTTTAAACTGTTGGTTTGTTTTAAGCATCGTTTTTCTTTGTATTTTATTATGTCTCTTATATATAGTCGGTTTGTTTTAAGCATCGATTTTCTCTTTGTTTTTTATTGTTATTATAAATATTGATTTTCTTTTATTATTTGTGTTCGGCGGCATATGGCCTCTGCTGTTGCGCCGCCATGTCGCATCTTCATTCATTCATTCATTCATTGGAAGTGTCAACCATCATATGCCTTGAAGTCGTGTACATTGTGTAGGTTTTCAAACTTCTCAGCAGCCACCTTCAGCTCGGTCCCATGTGCAAGCTCACCGGCATCCCATTGTTAGTGGAACGAAACCAGAGTCGACTGGCCAACAGCAGCGTGGCTGGGCTGAGTCATCATCTTCCTGTCGCCCTTCGGAGTGGCACTGCCATAGTCAAGTCTGTACTGAGTCAGCTTGGGCCGTGATTTCTTGATATCAAACAAGGTAGAAAGGGCCATGCCATACTTCCACAGGATGTGTGAAGTAGCTCAGCTAACGGCAGCCTTGCTTAGTAGTATCTCATGCTTCTTCTCCAGAGTCAAAACCTTCCTTTTTCGCTGCTTAGGTTGTGTGGGGGGCCATCATCACACATCTGGGAATGCCACAGAAGTAAATCAAAGCCTGAAGAAGGTAGGGATCCACCTCAATTGCAATCCTGGAAGCAGTCATGGTTACAAGCACGTCCACACCCACAAAAGAGAGGTGAGAACTGTGGTGCGGTACTGTCACATGATAGCTGTGCTGCCATGTCTCTACCCAAGCTTGGCTATGAGTACACTAGTAAAAAGTGCCAAACTGACCTATGAGCGCGAGAGTCAGTTTCGCTCAGACAGGCAAATGAGCAACACTGGAGCCCCGTACATCATGGTCTCAGGGAGTGTTTGAGTCAGCCAGGCGACTCTAACCATTCAGGAGGCGGACGGCCGCGTGTACCTGGGAGCGTCTAAGTGATCGGGGTGACTGGGGTACTTTGACCGTACAGTTAGGAGGTGGAAAGCCTTATTTGCCGAACTTGTGGAGTAGGGTCTGTATTACGCACATGTGGCCAGTAGCGTCCAAGTGAACTGGGCTGCAGGGGGATTTTGATTATTCAGCGAGGAGGCGAATAGCCATACTTGCTGAGCTTGTGGGTTAGGGTCTGTATAACTCGCGCACGAGCAGTAGCGTCCGAGTGATCCATGTGGCCAGGGGACTTTGGATCGTTCAGTGAGGAGTTAGATGGCCATATTTCCTGAGCTTCTGGTTTAGGATCTACTACCTGGGATTGACAAGAGAGGCTGGGTGAATGTAGGTATGTAATTTAGGATAGGTATTCCATATCTTCAGTCGATGGTGTTGTTTTGATTGAGGAATTTTTACCACTAGTGTAGGTTTACTTATTTGTCTCTTTAGGAGTTAGTGTTGGTTAGCGATCTGTCTGTTAGGTAATTAGTTTTAAGGTCTTTAGATTAGGCATTTTTAAAATTAAATAATATAAGGTCTAAAAAATATAAAAACAAAAAATAAAAATACAAAAAAAAATTAATGTAAAAATTATATATGTACAGTACAGTATGTACGTGTGGATGAAAGTGTGTA